>JANHFM010007450.1:39715-51360 GCA_032468115.1 Grayia smithii | reverse complement strand
TGTTGTACCCTATGACTCATGCCGAATGTATCTTTTCTTATGTACACCGAGAGAGTATGCACCAAGACAAATTCCTTATGTGTCCAATCACACTTGGCCAATAAAGAATAAAGAATTCTATTCTAAACCTGAAAAAGTCTACATACAAAGCAGAGGCTCTGTTTCTAAGCTGTTCCTTTCATGCAGATACCTTCATGTATATGTAAGGCAATGATTAATGGGTCCAGTAGAGGGTATACTGGAATCCCCTCCCCCATGTCCATGGCTGAGCTTATCACTGCTTCAAACTTCAATTTCAGCTTTAGCCTCAGTCTCATGTCTGCCTTGTAATGGTTTGGAATGTAATTTTGGTAGAGAAGCTTGATATAAGTTGAATAAATATTTTTTCTTCCCTTCTTCAATTAAGAAATGCTACTTGATCAAAGTTGCATTCTGGTCCTCAACCTAAGTGATGCTCTTTAGTAACTTCTAAATCCTCCACATTTTGACAATAGTGTTCTTTACACAAGAAAAACTAATTCTTGAGCAGTTATATATCAAATCACCTTAACACGAAGAAGACCATCACTAACAGGAGGTAAGAGAAAAGAAAACAGCCTTATATTCACCAGAAGTAGCTCTAGTCCTTTGTAAATTTTATTTGTAGTATAATTTTGGACTGCATCTTGAATCTCCTATTCCAGTCTAACATATCAAGAGGCTGAGTAACAAACACACCCAAGCCACAAATAGGCACAATAATAACATTTACCTTGTATGGCTGTCCTAACTATCACTATCATGTTTCAGACAGTGGCCTGCTTTTTAGTGTTTAGAAACTGGGAGGAAAAATATTTTAATTATTTCTAAAATATCTACATTAGAAATACTATGAATTTCTGCTTTTGTTTCTATTGCCCAAACTCAGCAATATAAATAATCTGATATTGAGGAAAGCAGTAACTACAGTGTGTCTCAGTTGAGAGGATACAGTACATATGCCATTCTTTACAATTCATTCATTGGCTAAGAATGCCAATGAAAAAGCAGCACTAACTTTTAAGACTCACTATATCATTTATTTATTTCATCAATTAATCTTGCCATTATTTTTTATAAATAATTCAAGTGGATGGACATACCTGATACGCCTTTCTTCTTCCTATTTCCCCCACAACAACTCTGTGAGGTGGATTGGGTCAAGAGAAAGTGAATGGCGCAAATGCCACCAGCCCGTTATATGATTGGTATTATATTTTATTAGATTTTAAAGCTGTGGTGGCGCAGAGCTGCGGTGGTGGAGTGGTTAGAATGCAGTACTGCAGGCTACTTCTCCTGATCACCGTCTGCCAGCAGATTGGCAGTTCAGGTCTCACTGGCTCTAGGTTGACTCAGCCTTCCATCCTTCTGAGGTTGGTAAAATGAGGACCCAGATTATTAGGGCCAATATGCTGACTCTGTAAACTGCTTAGAGAGGGCTGGAAAGCACCGTGAAGCAGTATACAAGTGCTAAGTGCTATTGCTATTAAAAGGAAAGCCACGAATGTAAAAATTATAGCTCAATCCAGGAGAAACAGAGTCCAATCTGTTTTATCGCAAACTCTGATGGAGATCCTACAAATCTGGATCCTGCTGGTAGCAACTGTAAATGTTACATTGCAAATGATCAAGCAGAGTATAATTTGAGCAAGACTCTAACCAATATTAGTTTATAGTAAGACAAATCAATGAATATTTTAAAGGATCCTACCAACCCCTATATACTGGTCTGGTTTAATGTTCTTATTTTGTAATGTAATATTCACTTTTTGAGTATTCATATTTTTTCACATTACTCCTGGATTCCATGTGTTCATTTAGCTGCTGTGATCTGCTAAAATAATTTGGATGATACCTCTCCTAGGAATAAAATTTACCAAGATATTAGATGACTGTTGGAAATGATAAGTTGGCACAGCCCTAGTAAATTTAAGATGAAGCCACCAACAAAAGGAGAATCAATAGGAACACCCAGCACACTCATCCTGTGCAATTTCTTCTTTCATTTCTTGTCTACTTAAGTTTGTTAAAATCAGCTGCCCATCATGGATATAAACATGGGAGCAGTGCCAAAACATGTGCAGGCCAGCTGGTATGGACAAAAATTTACAGTGCCAAAAATTGTAAAATGTTTTCATCAGAGCCATATTGGAAAATATGGAAATTTAGTAAGGGAATACCAGTAAAATATTATGGAAATGATAATACAGTGGTGATGGATAAAAAAGAAACTACAGATTAATCTCTCTAGAAGTCATAAATATTCTTCATGTATACTAAGGCAGAAAGAATATCTTCTCTCAGCTCCATTAAGAGCCTTCCCTATGAGCCTTATTCATAGCATCCCTATTAATGCCTTGGGGTGGGGGAGTATCTATTCTCTATTTTTAACCTATTCTTAAGACTTTGTTTTGTCATCATCAACATCAGTAGCATCATCATTGTCATCTCTTGGTATGTGTTCAATCAGAGGCAAAGAAATTAGTGTAACAAAATAAAACCCGGGAAGTTAAGCCCCAATACCTCTTTGTGTAGAAACACTTCCTTGCTCTGTTCAAGCAGCACAGTTGCTATGTGGATGGTTGCAGCCTCATTTTTGGATCAATGTGGACTCCGCCTCCCTGCCAGACTTTTCTAGGCAAACTGGCTGGGTCTGTTTTTAGCCCAGCTCGTCTGAGGAGGAAGGAGTGTACTACTGGAGTCACTCAGTATAATCTTTATGGGTTGAAGTATTTTGAATCCCAATTCCAGCAGGTAACCTTTCAATATTAGAATTAGTTCTAGATTTCAGTATTAGTTCTAGATTTTGAAGTAGACTTGAACCTGAGAGGCAGTAAATGGTGTTAGACAATTGGGAAAGTTCATAGTTGAATTGAAATTTGAATTAGGATTTTTTTTTCTTCAAAGAGACAGTCTTCCTGGGTTTTCTATTTGTAAAATATTGCATTGCACACCTGCTGTGGTGACAGATTTCGTATAGTTCCACTCCATTGAGTTTTATTTACATTTTTTTGTACTGGAAGCACGTGTTTTCTGATTATCTCATTAACCTAGTACATCCAATAAAGCACTTTTAAAAAAAAAATGACACTAAAAGTACACTAGTCCATATTTGAAATGCCACAAAGACAGTTATTATTATATTTTGAACTGTTGAGCTTTCCATTTAGGAGAAAGAGTTTGCCAGCTCTTAAACTTTACCTCTGAGAATTAAGGAGCTTTCTTTTATAGCAAAGTCAACTCAACAACTTTTACATTTTTCCATCTAGCAAAATTTGATCTCAGTACTGTCTGAAAATTTCAGCAAGTTATTCCAAATGCATCACCTTTAAATAATCATAGAAATTAAGAACTACCTTTTTGCCCTGGCCTCTCTTTATTTTGCATTCTAGTCTATTTTATTCTATGCTGCCTTTGATTGGGGATTAAATATTAAGATTATATGTAAATACTGAAGCAGTATCTTCAGCACTGCTCTAAAGACTACTTTAAAGCTTAAATTGAGAAGTAGAAGTCTAGCGTCCAGTGTACCATTTGGGTGAGATAGTGATATACTGCAAATAAGTCCATAGTATCACAAGGAGCAAGAACTAGAAATATTGCCCCAGTCTTGTGCCTCTTCTGGAAGCCATTCCAGAAACAAGAGCTAAGTGCCAACCCTTAAATCATAAGGACTGACACCAAGCTGATTTGTGTTTGGATTATCACCAGTGAAGACTGCTGCTAGAAAAATGCGTTTTTTAAAGTACCTTTTATTGAAAGCTGTCACCCACATCAGTTAATAAATGATAATAATAAATTAGATTTTCTCTTATAGAGGTAGTCCTCAACTTACAACAGTTTGATTAGTGACTTTTCAAAGATACAGTGGCACTGAAAAAAGTGACTTATGACCATCTTTCACATATCCATTGCAGGCAGTTGAGGACTGCCTGTATTAAGTATTCAATGCATATCATGTATGTATTAAAGGTACTTTTTTATTCAATTACAAACTTTAAAGAATGCTTAATCAAAATTATTGTACTCCTAGCAGAGTTTGATACGTGTAAGTAGTTCTTGACTTAAAACCACAACTGTGACCAAAATTTCTGTTTCCAAATGAGACAATTGTTAAGCTAATTTTGTCCCGTTTTAGTCCTTTCTTGGCATAGTTTGTTAAGTGAATCACTGCGGTTGTTAAATTAGTAATATGGTTGTTAAATGAATTTGGATTAATCCTTTGTTTCTTTGCTTAGGTAAAAAAATTAAGAATAACCCAATGAAGCACAGGTTACCCAGATTTTTAAAAATAAAGTTTGTACAGTTTGTTTTAGTATTTCATGGAAACGTGAAAGCAAAAACAGCTTTTTTGAATATGAAGATCAGTCCAGCAGCAACCAGTAGCACTAAAGCTGCGAAAACCTATCCAAATTTCATTCCTTTGGGAATGTTCTGTATGTTAGCCAATTTGAGATACTTGCATTAAAAAATGCTTGTCATATGATGTACTGTTTTGCTCAGTTAAAGGTCATGACAATGTGCGTTTTAGTAATATACCCTGTTTCCCCTAAGATAAGACCTATCCTGAAAACAAGGCCTAGCATGTTTTTATATGTGTGCCTAATATAAGCCCTACCCCCAAAATATGCCCTACTTAAGGGCCTGTCAATCTGCTTGCAGTGCTGCAGGCACAAGGCAAGGCAGGGTGATAGTGGAGCTGCCCCATGTGCCTCACACTGGCTTACTTTGGGGCCCCCGCAGCCAGGCTATCGATGCTCTGACACTTGCCTTGCAGCGGCAGCCATGTGCAACAACTACCATGTGCAGCAGGAGCCCACATGACTGCTGGCCCACTTCTGCTTCCTCATGGCCACAATGGAGCAGGAGATGAGTGGTATGTTGGTGCTGTGATTGCAAGGTGAGGCAGGTTTCGGGACGTGGGTGGCCTAGCTGCAGGGGCCCTGACTTAAGCAGGGCATGTGGAGCAGCTCCAACCCCCTGCATCACTGTGGCAGCACTGACGTGCCCCCTGGTTTCCTGCCCCACCATGAGCAAGCAGAAGAAGTGGGCTTTCTGTACATGGGAAAAAAATAAGACACCCCCAGAAAATAAGCCCTAGTGCTTATTTTGGAAATAAGACCTGGTCTTATTTTCGGGGAAACATGGATAGATAACTCCAAACACATGAAGAAAAAAAATGAAGGAACCATATCCTTATTTCTGTGAGCCAACTTCATTATTATATTTTTTAATGAATACTTTTTTGCATTAATAATGCTTTGGCTAATTGGCATTGTAGTGACAGTGCTTTGTAGCACAAAGAAGTTAATGTCATTAAACATTTTCAGCATAGATTCTTCCTTGGCAAATTGATGGCATAATGGCATTGCAAAACAATTAATAATAAGAATGGGAAATAATGTAAGATGGGGCAGCAGTGTTGTTAGGGTAAGACTGTCAGCTTTTTAAAAATTTTATTTTAAAGTATCTCTTCTCTATTGCATAGTGATCTATCTAGTTTCTTGTGAGATGTTTTTTATTTCAGCCTGTAACAATTACTATGATGAACAGGTAGAATTAGAGTTATCTTTATTTAAATGTTCTCATCCTTTAACTGTATTTGAAAGAAAGAGACAGGAGCTTAGTATAATACAGAGGAAACGGTCTAATTTTCTGTTATTAACAGTTGAACCATGTAATTTTCAAAGGCAATATTCATTGTACATTTTTCTTCTGGGAAAGTTACTCTTTTCCAAGCTGAAATACGGTAGCTTTTTATTTAGAACTTTAGTATACTGCTAATATTGTTTATGCTATACAAATGCTATATAAAATTTGACTTTTTAAAAGAGATATTATTCAGCAAAATAAAAATGCTTGTGGGTTTTTGATATATTTCTTTGTCCTCATATTTCCTGAGCTTTTCTCATTCCTTTATCTTGGGGGGGGGGGGTTTGTACTTCCTGTCTCTCCCTGGTAGTTTGTAGTGCTATAAAAATATGTGCCTCTTTAGAAATGGAGTCGTGTGAGAAACAAATACTGCCATCTGAACTTCTGCTTCAAGATTTGAGTTTTGTTATAAAAAGTCATGCATATGAAACATTACATGCCACATAAAAAGTGTAAGCTGATGCTCTACTACGGCCGACATGTGTTTTTTGCATGATCAAGATACTTATTTTTGCTTTTTCTATTGAAAAGCCTGCCCTTTAGTGATTTTCTGTCCTTTTAAATGGCAGTTATCTAGTTCTTTAATGTTGATCTGCCATCTAGTGGCACGCATGAGACTCGCAGTTTGTTTTTCTTAAAAAAAATCTTGATGGTTGTGTGTATTACGGTAATTATTTTTAGACCTAATTGTATTAGAACACCTTTATATAACATTGCAAAGAAAAATATCAGCAAGAAATGCCACCCACAAGTATCCACAATTAGTCTGTGGGTGTTCCATCACAGGAGGTTTTTAAGAACAGATTGGACAACTTCTTCTTCTTCTTGTGCCATATCCTTCATCGGATGTTGGTGATCATGTTGGCTATCCTATTTTTGTCAACAGCCATATGAAAAAGTGCTGCTGGGTTTTTTTTGTTTTTTTTTTGAATTAAAAAAAAAATTTAAACAAACGAAACATAAAAAACTCCATCATCCCTCACAATTACATACAGTGTGTTGGTCGGTTACAAATCTCTTGTGCTTATAATAATATTTAACTAATTATCTAATTTCTCATATTATCTAGCTGATATATATCTTTACATCATTATCCTCTTATCATTTATTTATCAATGGCATTATCATTCCAAGAAAAAAATATTTTTACATATTATATTATAGCTTTCATTTGACATGTCGTGTTTCATTTGCATGTTTTATTGTCAAGCCATTGATAAATCCCCACAAAGGGAGGGGTGGACCTTGAGGGCAGGGGGATTCAGCCAGTTCACCGAACTGCACACAAAAGTTACAACCGGTTTGGCAGAACCGTTGAGACCTGGCTGAATCCCACCACTGCATATGCTGTTGGAGCAAAAAAAAGTTTTCTAAAATGATGGCAATGGCATTTCCCACCGACCCCCACTTTTGTGTCACCAGTTAATTTTAATTCTATCCCCTCAGCTAAGCCATTTGTGAAAATGTCGAAGAGCACTGAGTCCATTGCATACTCCTCCTGGATGCAGTATGTGGGGGTGGTGGAAGATGTCTTAGGACAGAGCTCAGGCCTTCCCACCTGTGTCCAAAGAAATCCCCTCTTGTGCTTTGCGGCACTGAACTGATGATCAATGAGGTAGATAAACCACAAAGTCCTTTTAGTTGTTTTGAGCCTACTGCATCTACTCAGTCTTTTCAGGAACTAGAAATCACTCTGGATCCTTTCACTGGGCCACCAGAGGAAAGTGATTTTCCAAATGCAGAGCACAGGAAAGTTTTGGTCTTCTCATCCCATGTTTTCCCTGCATCCCTTCTGCTCTCCTCCTTCCTACGTCGGAGCAAAAGCAGCTAATCAATCCTAAACCCTTTGCACTCTTTTTGGGCTGCCAGAAGGCCGTTCCCCTTTGAGGTTCCTCTAGGAAGCCTGGACAGGGACCAAACAATGAACTCTGACTGAGGCCTGATTCACAAATGTGAAAAATAATCCCAATCAATTTAGAGAAGGCGTGCTTTGAGTCAAGGGTCAAATAATTCCTCAGCTACAAAAGCCCAAATCTAGCTGTTCCTTTAAGGAAAGAAAGTGAGGGTTGCAGCCTCACGGGCAAAGGGCCCGAGTTTGCTGAAACACTTTTTTTAAAGAATAGAATAGAATTCTTCATTAGCCAAGTGTGATTGGACACACAAGGAATTTGTCTTGGTGCAGACTCTTGGTTTAATTTCTCTCTTTTAATTTGTTGCTCTTTTTTTCCTGAATTACTTCCTTTATGGCTGTTTTTTATCCAGTTCATTATTCTTGCTCTCATCACTTGTGATGAATAGAAGAGCTTCATTCCAAACAGAGTTGCAAATGCTGCAAAGGACTGAGCATTGCCAAGTGAGGGAGCCAGTGCAGGGCAGGTTTTCAATGGTACAGCAGGAAAACAAACAAACGGCAAAAATGCGTAACTCAGGAAAAGCTAAATAATCAACTCTGCCCAGTTTTGCACCAGGCACCATCCCTGTGTGATGCAAATAGCATCACTTATAAAACTTTAGTGGGGCCACACCTCGAATACGGCATCGTTTTGGTCACCACACTGGAAAAAGTGCAGAAAAGAGCAACTAAGATGATTAAAGGCCTGGAGACTAAAACATATGATGAAGGGTTGCAGCAATTGGGTATGTCTAGTCTAGAGAAAAGATGGACTAGAGGTGACATGATAGCAGTCTTCCAGTAATTTAGGGACTGCCACAAAGAAGAGGGGGGGTCAACTTATTTCCCAAAGCACCAGATGGCAAGACAAGAAACAGTGGATGGAAACTAATCAAGGAGAGAGACAAGGAGAAACTTCCTAACACAATTAACTAGCTTGCCTTCAGCAGTTATAGGTCTTTCATCACTGGAGGCTTTTAAGAAGAGACTGGACAGCTACTTATTTGAAATGGTATAAAGTCTTCTGCTTGAGCAGGGGGTTGGACTAGAAGGCCTCCAAGATCCCTTCCAGCTCTTTTCTATTCTATTTTAGGATCAGTTTTTCACCAAACATCATCCGTGTGAGTGCAAATATAAACATCACCCCTATTGAGTTAGACTAGCATTTTAGACTGACTTTAGAGAGCTGACAGAGAGGGAGAGAGAGATTAGGAAGGATTTCAAACGTGGAGAGTGGGTGGGGAGAGAGATTGAGATTAGGAAGGATTACGAATGTGGATGTCCTAAAAGGAAAAATAGTCCAAGATGCTTGGGAAAGCCTGAAAAATGAGATCATGAAGACACAAGCAACTTTTAAAAACTTTTAAATATTTGGATAAAATAAGTTGGAATGATCTTGCAAACTTTATCGAAGGGGGCAGAACACCCCCCCCCCATTGTCAAACTTTGTTATTTATGTTTAGTTATTGTTTTTTTTCTCATACTGTTTGTTGTAGATACGTCAGTTTGTGTATTTTTCTTTCTGTTTTAACTCTTGTAAATATTAATAAAGATGTATTTTTAAAAAAAGACACAAGCAAAATCTACCACAGAAAAAGAAAAAGACACCAGGTGAGACAAGCATGATTTCACAAAGAGGCCTCTGACAAACAGAGGGGGAAAAAATGGAAAGCAGGACACATAACTAAAACAAAATACCTACAAGGAGGAAATCAGGAATGCCAAGGCTCAGAATGAACTAACACTACCAGTGCTAATAATAATAATAATAATAATAATAATAATTTCTTTCAGTATGAAAGAAACAAGAAGAAAGTCAAGGAAACAGTAGGCCCACTATTGGGAGAAGATGGCAAGGAGGCTGGAAGCAGGAACTCCATCTATTTTTCTACAAAAGGCAAAAACAGCTCAATCTATCAAAAGTGGCACTGAGAGAGAGAAGAAGTCCACATAGGCAAGGAATTATTAAGCAAACACCTATCTATCCTGGATGAATAAAAATCACCGGAGCCAGATGTTTTACATCCTAGGGTTATGAAGGAGGCTGCAGATCTCTCAGAGCCACTGAATGCCATCTTTCAAGGCTTCTGGAGCACAGGGGAGCCACCAGAGGAATGGAGAAGAACTCATGTGGTTCCCATATACTAAAAGGGGAAAAATGGATCCAGGAAATTATAGGCCTCTCAGGTTGACATCAATACCTGGGAAAATCCTGGAAAAGAAAAACAAGTGGAGGATTGGGGAAAACAAGGTAATAACTAGAAGCCAGCATAGGGTTGTTAAAAACCTATCATGCCAGACAAATCTTATTGCATTTTTTGATAAAGTAATTAAAATTAGTGGATCAGTGAAATGCTGTAGATATAGTAGACTTCATTAAGGCATTTGACAAACCAGACCACAACGTACTTCTTGGTAAAATAGCAAAATGTGGCACAGACATTACCACCTCCAGATGGATTTGCAATTGGCTAACCAACCACACACAGCAGTCAGTCCTCAATGGAACTATAAGGAAACATGCAGCGAGGTTCTGTATCAGGCCCAGTTCTCTTCAACATCTCCATATATGATCTAGAAGAGGGTTAGAAGGGGAACTCATCAAATTTGCAGACAATACAAGCTTGGGGGAATTGCTAACACTTTTCAAGATAGATGTAAGATACAGAAGGATCTTGACAGACTTGAGCATTGGATCCTATCCAACAAGATTCAGTGGTGAGAAAAGTAAGGAAAAATCTTAGGCAGGAGAAACCAAATGCATAGGTACAGAATAGGTAGTACCTGACTCCACAGTAGTAACTGTGAGAGGGATCCAAGTGTCCTAGTGGACAATCACTTACATATGAGCCAACAGTGTGCTACAGCTGCCAAAAAGAAAACAAACCCAGCACTGTCCTAGGTTGGGTCAACAGAGGGAGAGCGTAGATGAGAAGTGGTAGAACCGCTTTAGACTATGCTGGTGAGACCACACTTGGAATGTGGCATGCAGTTCTGGTCCCCACCATACAAAACAAAGAGAGCCAGGAAAGTGTGCAGAGAAAACCACCATGGATGATAAAGGGTATGGTGGCTAAATTGTATGACAAACAGTCTAGCTTATCAAAGAAAAGGATCTGGGGGGCATGATAACTATCTTCCGGTACTTGAGAGGCTATCATAAAGAAGACGAAATTGATTTGTTCTCTAGGACACCTGAGGGCAGGACAAGAAGTAATGGGTGAAAACATGTTAAAACACTTGGAATCCTGCATCCTGCTTTGGTTGCCACAATGTAAGAAAGATGTTGATACTCTAGAAAGAGTGCAGAGAAGACCAACAAAAATGATTAGAGTAGAGGCTAAAACATATGAAGAACAGCTGCAGGAACTGGGTATCTCTAGTCTAGTGAAACAAAGGACTAAGGGCGACATGGTAACAGTCTTCCAATATTGGAGGGGCTGCCACAAAGATCAGGGGGTCAACCTATTTCCAAAAGCACTAGAAAGCAAGACAAGAAGCAATGAATGGAAATTAACTAACGAGAGAAGCAACCTAGAACTAAGGATAAATTTCCTGACAGTGAGAACAATTAACCAGTGGAATGGGATATTTGTTTGTTTCTAAAATAATAGCACTTCAGCTTCTTCATTTTCTAATACTTTCTCTATTTTCTGGTCCCACCAGTTTTTGCTTGCAGGCAAGTGGTATTTCTTGAAGATCTTCCAATACACCATTGATGCTAATTTGCCATGCTGTGGTTTGTATTCAGTCTCTGTAATCCTTCTTGCTGCAACTAACTAGGTGTTTCTTCAGCTTCTTTGTGGAGGCAGCATTCTTATTCCAAGTTTTTGAATGGAATCACAGCCAAGCAGCAGCAGCAGTCCTGCCTTCAGGTGCTTTGGAGAATAGGTCAAACACCCCACTCTTCTCTCTGACAGTCTCTCACGTATTGTAAGGGTGCTATAATGTCACTCCTAGTCCTTCTTCAAAATTACACAGAAGAACTATACAAGAATGAGCTTAACATGGATATTGGGATCCGGAGAGATGGCATGCTGCGAAGAGGGGGTTGAGGGGCTTTTTAGTCAAATTTTTTAATCGT
>JANHFM010007450.1:22517-39615 GCA_032468115.1 Grayia smithii | reverse complement strand
CGAACCAACACTAATTGCTGGCATCTGGAACTAACTGAACAGTTAGTTCAGAGCACTAATTAGGTGAGCCACCAAGGCTCACCAAGCCACCAAAAATTTGTTTGGTACTCGTCATTTTTGCTACTCGTCGCACCTCCTGGAACCAATTAATGACTACCAAAGTACCACTGTATTTGAAAAAAAGAAGACATTGAAAAAATAGATTTCAGAGAGGATATGATAGTACCTGAAAAGATGATACACAGAAGGTAAGGACTTGTTATTCTGTGTTGTCGAATACAGAAAATACTTGTTAGTTTATATTAAGAAAAACTCCCTAACAATAAGAAATTAATTATTGAAAAGGGGATTGGCTACTTTCTGTCTGGAGGAATCTAACAAATGAACTGATGATCTGTTGGGGCTGCTTTAACTGAATTGTTCCAATGAACATAGAATGGAAATTATTGATCTGAATGACCCCTTTCAACCTCTATGATTTCAGATTTTCCAAGGACTAACACGATCCTGCTATAACACTGATTGAAACAGAACTATACACAAGATTCTTTACAAGTTAAGTCACCTACCATTTTTTCTAATTCAGATGCCATTGTAAATTTTAACATAATATGCTATGTACCATTTTCTTGATCCTCTATCTGACTGGCAGATAAGAAAAAAGTTCTGTTTATTTCATACCAGTACCAAACCAAACTAAGCTTTTAGAAATTGTGAAAAGTGCTGAAGTATTGCAATAATAATCCTGTTTTGTTCATTTACTTCAATAATTTTTAGCTATTTCTAGGAGCAATCATTAATACGCATTTAATGTCTGTCATATTGCAGAGAACTTCAAAGTTACAACTGGAAGTTTTTTTTTAACCTGTTCCATTAGTAAAGCCTTGAATGAGCTCCTGGCCTGATGAGATAATACCACTTTGATTTTCCTATGTTTGTTCCTTTCAAAACTGACACAGCCTGACGTTTTCAAATTGCACAGTACCTTTTGAGATTACAGAACTGCTGTATCTATATTGACAACACACGACAAAGCAACTGCTGACAAATTTAATGGTTTGGAATATTCCCAGAGATAGTTAACATTTTCCTTCTATGAAAAATTTAAATCAGATTGAAACAGCATTCATAAACAGGGACTGGATGACAAGAAAACATATGTTTTATGTAAGAAAACATAAAGTTCACTTACTTAGGTCTTAAGTACCGTAGTTGCTAAACCAGGATGGCAACTTTGGAACGTTTTAGGCAGTGGTAGGTTTCAAAAAATTTTAGTACTGGTTCTGTGGATGTGGCTTGGTGGGCGTGGCAGGGGAAGGTTACTTCAAAATCCCCATTTCCTTCTGATCAGCTGGGACTCGGGAGGCAAAGAATAGATGGGGGCAGGGTCAGTCAGAGGTGGTATTTACCAGTTCTCCAAACTACTCAAAATTTCCACTACCATTTCTCCAGAACTGGTCAGAACCTGCTGAAACCCACCTCTGGTTTTAGGTCTATGGAATTCAGGCTTTGCAACTGAAAAAATCTAATTATTTTGATGTACAATGAGAACCTAAACCTTGTTAAGAAGATCAATTTGTTAACATAATGTATACATATATTATGTATTATGAATATATCTTTGAATTACAACAGTTCATTTAGTGTCCATTCAAAGTTACAATGGCACTGAAAAAAATGACTTATGACCATTTTTCACATTTCATGACTGTTGCAGTTTTTCCATAGTCATGTGATCAAAATTCAAATGCTTGGCAACTGACTCATATTTATGATGGTTGCAGTGTCTCAGGTCATGTGATCCCATTTTGTGACCTTCTGACAAGCAAAGTCAATGAGAAAGCCAAATTCACTTAACAACGGTTTTACTACTGCAATGATTCACTTAATAACTGTGGCAGGAAAGGTTGCAAACTGGGGCAAAACTCACTTAACAAATGTCTCACTTAGCAACATAAATTTTGAGCTAAATTGTACTTGTAAATCAATGACTACCTGTACTCCAAGGGCCCTGCAGATTCATTTTTTCAGTGAAAAGTGTTTTTATAACGCTTGAATTTAATACCAGACCATCACTTCCACCTGAATAAACATCCATTAGATAGTCAATTAAAAAAAATATAGAAATTGCATACTAAATAAATCTGCCCAGCAAATTTAGCTAATTTAGTATTTTTTCCAAGATTTTAAAATGTAACTGTGCATCTTGAAATCCATTTCTTTGAGGTGATAAAATTGGTCTTGGGTGAACCCATGACTCTGCATCTGCAAAACATGACGTATGGTGAGTCTTTTTTCCTTATGAGTCAGATTTACCTTATTGTTTCTGTCTTCTAATTACAACAATATCTTGTTAATTCATTAGTACTGCTCCAGTGATCCTGTCAGCATGACTGGGACATTTTAAAATATTGCTATTTTTAAAATGGTAAGAAACACAAATGAAGGATAAATCAAAACAGACCATTATTTAGAGTAGAGTGAACAAAAGCCACATTTCCTTAAGACTGTTGTGGGGAAGGGAGAACACCGCCTCCCTATGAATACAAGCAGCATGGGACTATGCATGTCTGTTGACCATAAAGCTGCTCTGAAGAAACAGCAAGTGTGGCGATTGGAGAAGAAGGCAGAGGGAGACAGCAGATCCCAAAGAGAAGCCTACAAAGAAAGCATATACTGAATTATACACACTAACTTTCCCAGCTTTCTGTATTGCTCAGGAGAGAAGCTAGTTTGGCACATTGAAAAGTCTTATTCAGAGGCAAGGAAGGAGCAAGAAATTACTCAATAAATAGTTGTTTATATGGTCACCATTTATACTGCTAGTGCAAAACCAGAACAAATCTCAATCTGTTGATTCATTTACTAGTGAGATATTTTATTTTGAGCATTACACTGTGTTCTCTTTCGACTGCTGAGGCTCCAAAGAGTCTGTTTTTGTTTTCAACTCCTATCCCTGAATACTTAAATGACTGGGAAGAATATATTTCAGCAGATTCTCTATAACTTGGAGAGTCCAGTGTTTGCTTTCTGTTAAGTGCTATTCATGTTCCCACTTCTCTGTCTACAACTAACATAATAGTTATAGTGTTGTGGTGGTGCAGTGGTTAGGATGCGGTACTGCAGGCCAGGGTGGATTTGATTTGATTTAAATCAAGTCAATTTAAATCATGATTTAAATCATGATTTAAATCACTAGTAAAAAGGCTTCATTTAAATCAACTAAATTTAAATCATAATTTTTAAAGAGCAACTGTCACCTCTGTTCCGCAGTGACTCACCGACAATCCCAATGCTTAGTTATGCTACATAACTAAGCTCCATTTCATGCTGAATATACTAAATTATTAATGTATCTTAAATAGAAAATTCTTTAGATAGATTCTTTACTCCAAAAGCATTTTATTAAAATAAGTTTAATAAAAAATTTAAAAATCTGATTTAAATAAAAAAATCCATTTTTACATTTTTTAAAAAAAATCATCAATTTTTATCCACCCTGCTGCAGCTTACTTCTGCTGGCTGCTGGCTGCTGGCTGCCTGCAATTTGGCAGTTTGAATCTCACCAGGCTCAAGGTTGACTCAGCCTTCCACCCTTCCGAGGCTGGTAAAATGAGAACCTAGATTGTTGGAGACAATATGCTGACTCTGTAAACCGTTTAGAGAGGATGGAAATGTGATGTGAACTCAGTATGTTTCCCGATTGTTCTAAAAATACATTTGTTTTTATGTATGTTCTTTGCATGATTCTTAGGGAGGGAAATTTGTAAAGCAATTCTTTTGCTTTGGCTGAGCTTTCAAAGAAATCAAACTCCATCTAATGCAGTCCATGTACCTTTGACCACTGGAGAACAACTAATTCATTCTGCCCAACTGCAGTGATTCTGAAGCTCATGGATTAGTGAGTAATATGCCTACATCCATCATTAACTTTCCAAGTAATTTTCTGTGTGCAAAACCATAGCTCTGAAGTGGGTCTGATATCCATTAGGGCATGATAGACACCTAAGAGCATATTGATTTCTTTACAGCACCGATTTACCCAACTTTCTGGGCAACTGAGTTTTTGGGAGTTTATGGGCAATACTAAGCTTTAAAAGTAAGAACCCATTCAGTACTTTTTAAATATGGTAATTAAACACTCGACTAGCTCTCATATCTCTTTAACTCATGAATTTCTCTGTTGGTAGCACATTGCTTAATACATGCAATAATTTGTACACAGCAAATATGCATTAATTTGCATTTTAACCTTTTCATCTGATTTAAAAAAAAAACATTTCTAATCACCTAGAAGTCAGTGTATCAAATCAACAGTAAGCTCAGTTTATTTTCCTCAAACAAAAACAAAACAAACTCATGAAAAAAATGAAATAAATTGTTATTAACCAAGAACCAATCAGCATTACAGAATTAATTGAATTCAAGAATCTTTATCCCTTTCAAAACTTGTTCTTTAAAGTCACATTTAATTTTACAGTTAACATGCTGGGTAAAATGTCACAGCACGAACATAATAAGAAAAGATTGAGAAACTGTAATAAGTTTTTACAGGTTTCAGTGTATATTGGAATGGAGGTCATTTTTTTTAGTCATCAAAGAGATGAGACAATAGACGAAATAATTTTCTGCAGCTAAAAAGAAATCAAATTTACCTCGTGATGATTTTTATGCTCATTGACAGTGCGCATAAAACACAAATATTCATGGAACAAGCTCTTGTGTTTTTTACAAGTATTTGTATTAGGTTGAAACTGTCCAGGCGTATGTCATAAATCACAGACAATAACTAAAGTGACAGAGATTTCAGGAAATAAAAGTACAATGACAAAAGTGAATATATAATATCTAATTTCATTCTACAAGAGAAAAGATTGTCTTTATTATCCTTAAAGTAACCCAATTCCAAAAACCGTTCCCCATGGTTGGATTTGTTTCTATACCAGAAACATATATATTATAACTACCGGTATTCAAATCTTCCTTTTCATTTGGAGCTATAGAACAATATTAATTTTTTTCACTATCAGAATCTTTCTGCTTCTCCTGTATTTTTTTACATCCTCATGCAGCATTCATCCTCTACTTCAGAAATATAGTTTAAAGCAATCCTGGAGGATAGAAGAGATTAATCTTCTGCATAAAATAAGCAGAGAGCAATTTGTATGTATGGAGTAAATCTAATCAGAATGACTAGTATTTAAATATAACCATACCAATCCATAGTGAAACAGACAATGATGCTGGGGAAATCAACTTCCACAACATCAATTTACCTCCAATTTACCTTTTTTCTTTATATAAAAGTGAACATGTCTTCTTTAAAGGAAATTGGGATAAAAATTCAGGATAATAACATTTTTATTCTATCTTTCCTCATGCAAACTCTATATAATATTATTCAAAATACCATAGTATTCATTTGTGAATGAGGTTGTCTTGAAGAGTATGTTATTAACATGCCCGTGGATGTGAGGGTGGGGTACAACAATCAATATTTTTGTATGTTACTTAGATGCTAAGATAGTTCTCTCTTTCACTGAAGCAACCAATCCATTCTGAAGAATATGATGTTTTGAGCATAAAAAGTATACTCTGCAACACTTTGTACAGTGTAACCTTGGTACTCAACTTCTTTGAAACTCATTGAATTTAGTATGCAATGCATTTTGATGTGAAAATTTTGTCCAGGTACTTATTTATTTGTTTGGTACTCAACACACAAACTAGAACTTTTTGGTGTTGGTTGCCTTGTCACTCGCTGCATTATTCCTTATGGGAAAAAATTGTTTGCCACTCAGTTTTTGGGATTCATCAAACACCCTCTCCCCCATTAATGATGAGTACTGAAGTACCACTGTAGTAACAAACTATATTCAGTAATATAGCTTGTGTGTGTTTCTTCCTCTTATAGTAATATTTTGGGGGGGGGGGTGTTAGGCTTTTAAAGAGAGTGAAATTTTTACAACAATCAATACTGTTGTTAAGGAAAATAATGCAATAATAATGTTATTTAATAGTCTTGAATGCCAAAAAAGCTTATCAGCAGCAGTCCTTCAATCAACTTTGTTTGGATTGAATATTCTGAGTTAAGATATGCAGATGTTCTTCCAGGCTACACAGCCAAGTTAAAGATTCTCTATTATAATGAACAATAATAGGTGAAGAGAAAGAATGCAGCTCTTAAAAACTCTAATGAGATGCTTTCCTACTGAGTTTATCAGCAAGAGTTAAACAAAACTATTTTTTATTAGATAGATATGTAGATTGTGTGTGTGTGTGTGTGCGAGAGAGAGAGAGAGAGAGAGAGAGAGAGAGAGAGAGAGACAGACAGACAGACAGACAGACAGATACAGGAAGGGAGGGGGAGGGGGAGGGAGAGAAAATGAGATATATGAAAATGACTTTATAAAGTAAAGATATGTAACAAGTATGTGATTTATCTGCAGTATTAAATTGCCCTTTAATTAAAAAAAATGAAGCTGCTTGGTTTTTTTTTTAAATTTGCTATTCTTTTTGTTTTTTATTTTCTCTTAAAAGGCAAGCAAGGGGCTCGCTATCCAAAGTCATTTCTCTTCTATTCATTGGGCTGACTTTAGTAGCTTCCTCATAAATAAAAGCTGAAAAGCCTTTTCCACTTGAATAATATCAAGAATATCAAGCCTAATATCTTTCGCTTGTGCTAGCAAGAATTTTAAAATTTTCTATCTCAAAATTGAACACTAAAGATTTGTTGAGAGACTAACATCTCAATGGAAATACCATGTGTCACAGATAGAAGGAAAAAAGCTTAAGAAATAAATTTCAATTTCTTTTGCAGCAAAACAAGCTGCATTCAAATTAACATTTATGCTCTGTAGAAAAACAATAGAGAGTCATAGCTATTAAATACAATGATGATATGATCAGGTCAGTTCTATCCTAATTATACACTAACAAGAATCCCATTATTTTTCTTGATGTAAATGTCGTATCAACAACAAAAATCACAAACAAATTGAACCTGATTAAAATAATAAAAAAAAGTATCTGAATCAAAATTGGAATTCTCTTATTCAATTAATAGTTACCATGCCAATAGTATTAAAGTACACTACAGAGCATAGAAATTCTGATTGAAAAGCTCATCCAAAGAATACGAACAACTGGATAACATCCAACAACAGACCTCTTATTTCAAACTTAGGTTAGTGTGAGTCACTGATCTTTTGCACTCAGATGAGAGAATAGAATAGAATAGAATAGAATAGAATAGAATAGAATAGAATAGAATTCTTTATTGGACAAGTGGGATTGGACACACAAGGAATTTGTCTTAGGTATATATGCTCTCCGTGTACATAAGGAGAATAAAATACATTCATCAAGAATAAAAACGCTTAGTGATAGTCAACATTACTAATAAGCTATCAAATTGTATTAAGAAATAAATAAAAACAATATAATTGAAAGATATAAGCAACATGGTTATGGTAATAAGTGGGAAGAGATAGATACTAGTAAGGAAGAGGAATTAGTGGGAATTAGTTGTTAAACAGAATTATGGTATTCGGGGAAAAAACTGTCTGGTTGTTCTGGTGTGCTGTGCCCTATAGCATCTTTTTGAGGATAGAAGAAACAATTTATTTCCAGGATGTGAGGGGTCTGTAGATATTTTCACAGCCCTCTTTTGACTCCTGCAATATACAGATCCTCAATGGAAGGCAGTTTGGTGGCAATTGTTTTTTCTGCAGTTCTAATTATCCATTGAAGTCTGTGTTTGTCTTGTTTGGTTGCAGAGCCAAACCAGACAGTTATGGAGGTGCAGATGAATCCCAAGAATACATAAATATTAAATAGAATGTTGATTACTCTGTTTAAGCATGCACACATCTATGAAGAAGTTATTGCAAGTGAGAATTACTTCACAAGTGATAAGGATTTAATATAATAAGAAGGAAGAAAACAGTATCATTCAAAGTGTGAAATACTACTATTATGTTCTTTGAAGTATACCATAGAAACCTTGATATATGAGAGGTGTCAAGACCCTAATTGTAATTCTAACAAACTGACCCTGTACTTAACTCCAGAAAGAATAGTGATAAGAATTACACTCTTGAATCTATTGAATTTCACTATGGACCTCGGTTCTTTAAGCATCACCATCACTGGCATAACCGTGGCATAGATTATAATAATTCTACAGTTAAATGAACAATTAAGCATGCAAACTTTAGTTACATATTACAAAGTGGACTATGAAAATATGCATAGGGTGTTTTTTTTGTAGATTCTTATTTTGGGTTTTTTTCCACAGAAACTCAGTGTGTCTTATAATTACTAGAAGGACCTTGTGAGGAAAGCAGAAAAGAGGAGGCAATTGCTTCTTTAATTTGAGGTGAAGAGATGCCAGAGATGAAAACAAATGAAGTTGCAAATAAAAGTTTCAAGGTCCAATTCTCTTTCTCTAGGACAATAATTAATTTAAGGTTTAGAGAAACTATCGATTTTTAAGATGTATCATATCACGTTTAGCATATACCATGACTATCAATCTTCTATACAGTGATTTTTTAATTTTACAAATATACAGGGTAATTTAACATGCATCCCAAATATAATTTATTTGGTAGCAAAAATGAACCTGTCCTAACACAAAGCAAAAACAGTATTTGAAGAATGTTTTCTGACTACAATTTAACAATCTTATATTGGGATGTAAAGTCGATCTATTTAAACTATCAAGGCTATTAACAATAAGTTACAAAACTTGTAATGGAATGATATTCTGTCACTGTCCACAGTTTTCGGGATGTATGGACAACAATATAAATTAGGTAGGTAGGTAGGTAGACAGCAACAGAACTCAGATTTATTTAGCAATAAAAGTAGCACTTATACCTATATACTTCTTTACAGCCCTTTATGAGCAGTAGACAGACAGGAAAACTTGGTGGGGAGGAAAGAGTTTGGATATTATAAGCAGGAACCCAATTCTGATTGTAAAAACATGTACTCTTCTTCTTCTTGTGCCATATCCGTCATCAGATGTTGGCGATCATGTTGGCAACCCTATTTTTGTCAACAGCTGTATGAAAAAGTGCTGATGAGTTTTGTCCAAACCAGTTCCTTAGGTTTTGAAGCCATGATGTTCTTCTTCTGCCTGGACCTCGTTTGCCTTCAATCTTTCCCTGGAGGATTAAGTGAAGGATGCCATATTTTTCTGGGTGTCATCACATGTCCAAAATGTTCTAACTTTTGCTTTTTAATGGCTTTGATGATTTCCCTTTGCTTTCCCAGGTGGCTTATCACTTCCTCATTTATGATTTTGTTAACTCAGCTTATACGTAACAGTTGTCTGTAAATCCACATTTCAAATGCTTCTAGTTTCTTCAAGTGGTTTTCTGTCAGAGACCAACAGATTGGATAACATTTGTCTGGAATGGTATAGGTTGAGCAGAGAACTAAATTTCAGACTGTCTATACTATTTATCTGAAAACTGGATCTGCACACCTATATAAGAGTTCAACAGTCAGAGAAATGTGTATCACAGCACATTGATAACACGTTTGTAAATCTCACTGATTTCTTTCAATGGTTTTATACATGAAGGAAGTTTATTCAGCATTAAAAATGACAATCATTCCTCTATGATTCCCATCAATTTTTTAAAAAAAGTGAATGATAATTCATTTTTTTTTTCATTATGTGGGTTTTCGGGCTAATAGATAATAGTCTGAGACTGCAGGCCTGCTTAGCATATATGACATTAATGTATCAGAATCTCTCTCTCTCCCTCTCCCTCCCTACGTCTAAATATAGATATCAAATTGCAATTTTATTTGCATTGTGATTTAGTTTTTTTAAACAGTGAATTTAAAATTTTCACCTAGACCATAGGACTGGAATTATATTGGCCTTGCCAATAAGAAGCTTATACGAAGGCTAATGTTGGCAAATTTCATTAAGCCAGCATTTATACTGGATACAAGCATTCTTCCATGAATAAGCAATCACCTTTTTTGGTAGTTCAGGCACAATATGTTCAAAATTCTTCATAGATTAAAAGATTCCAAATTTTTTGGATATATTTTAACAAAACATTAACATGTTAACCTTTAATTTCCTTCAAACGACTTTAAAGATAGATTGATTATCAATCTATCTTTAAAGTTTGATTGATTTTATGCATACACATTCACATACACACTTCAGGTTTTGAACTGATAGACTCAGGCTAATTCTTAATGTAATGTGGCCTCACACATTACATATGTTATATGTTAGATGGTTTTGGTTATGAAATCTATAAAAGGAGGAACAAATATTAGTGTCTTTATCCACTTAAGCATAGATTATGTAGCAGTTGAACTTATCTGAAGCTCTGGTAACATTCACTGGCAAAAATGGAAAGGACAACAGTTGGATGGGTACCTGGATAATGGATCTTGTTCTGGTAACTCATGCCTTCATCACTTTGCAAGTGCATACCTTGAAGACTGCAGTACATACAAAATACTCAATTATTGGGGGCCTATCTGTGTGTTTGTGTGTGTGTGTTGCTGCCCAACGTACACTGCACCTGTGTTTTGAATCTGTAGCAGAGTGTGGTGCCCTTATTAAGACAGAGAGCGTATCTGTTAGGTAAAAGAGGAGATTGTTATCTTGAATTTCTGCTATATGAGGAGGAGGAGCAGGAGGAGGAAGCAGCCGCTAAGTTTTCTCTAACTGTTTTTTTATACATGTTTGATACATTGTGGATGCTTTATTATTGATTGTCATTGAAAACTACCATGAGTCTATATCTTTTGATATCTGTGGTGAATTTCTTTACATTTTTTACAGTCCTCAGGATGTCCCTAGAGTTGGGGGCATCAAGTAATCTAATGATTCAGGAAAACATAAAGTTGAAGAAAGGAAAAAGGATTGAAAGTTGAGTTTTAAAACACCAGTTGATGAATAAACTGAAAGCCATTAAAGTACATGATCATCAGTCCTTCACACTCCTGTCATCCTGGAGTGTTTTTCCGAATATTTACCTTTTTTTAAGACATAATTTAAAACTTAATTACTGCATTTCTTGATGATTTCAGCTACAGATGCATGATCAGAATGAGTGGATTAGGAGAGAACATCTTGGACAGTATGAACAGTGACTCAAGAAAACGCAAACCATGTGATATTGCAGGACCAGGGTAAAGTATTTCCAAATTTTTTAAATAGTGTTATGTAGAATATTTAGAAATAATGTATGGTAATTTCAGAAATTAAATTTGAATTAATATTTAGAGTTCAGTTGATAGCATGTTGAAATGAGGTAAATCCATACTATTGGAAGAAAAATAAATTATTTAGGAGGAGGAAGAGATTATTAAGTATATATCATGTTTCTCCAAAAATAAGACCTGGTCATATTTTTTTTCCCCCCTCCCCCCACAAATAAGGACAAGGGCTTATTTTTGGGGGAAAACACGATTTTAGGGTGATCAGCCTTGGGAACACCCCCCCCCCCCAGCACATACACAAGAGGTGGCAAATGCATGGGGACCGACTGTATCCGGCAGCAGCTGCAGCTTGCTGGTCACTTGGTTGGCGTACTCTGGGGCTATGCGGAGCAGAAGGCACAAAGTGGAAGGCAGGTGATCCCGACGCCTGGAGTGGAAGGCAGGCAGTCCTAATGTGCCATGTGGGCTGCAGGCAAGCCGAGAGACGTGAAAATGAGCCTCCCATGGCCACCCACCACCCTGGCCCACTGATAAAGCTTTCCCACAGCCCGCCCAGCGCATCCAGATCACTTGCCTCCCACCCTGCATCTGCCTCTGCCTGCTGCTTACACAGGTACTCAACTCACCGGTGCTATGCAGGCTGTGGTAGACACTGTCAGCCCACACATGCTCACCGCCTCCTATGCTGGCCACGCCCATCCCCTTCACTAGGGCTTATTTTTGGGGTAGGGCTTATATTAGGTCCACACGTAAAAACAGGCTGGGGCTAATTTTCAGGGTAGATCGTATTTTTTGGGAAACACGGTAAATCAGGTACATGTTTAATTCAATAGAGTAGAACCAGGCAGTCATTTTTCTGTCAAGGACTTGATTCTTCAAGGATAATCTGTTGGGATTACATACTAGAGAGTTGAAGCAAACTGAGAGTTGAGAAAAGCCAGTAGTAGACCTCACATCACCTCTCTCTCTCTCTCTCTCCCTCCCTTCATTTGCATTCTTGTATTGATTTTTTAATTCAACCTTGAAAAATGGTGTAAATTCCTACCCAGAAATCAGTTTTCCTCAAAAACAGTATAACATTTAACCTCTTGATACCCAGTTGGGAAATATCAGTGTGGCCATGGGCGGGGGGGAGGGGATGTCATTTCCTAATGGTTAGATGTAACTTACTGAATTGAAGTTATTTAATACATTTATACTTCATGTATATTTTGACTAGGGTAATAAAATCAAAACCACTTTTAATTTAGCAGTTTGATTAATATATTTTATAAAAGGAAATCATAGGACCAGGAGCCTTAACTCCATAAAACCTCTGTATCTTTCTCTCTCTTTAAGTCTTGTATGCAGTGGAGAGAAGCGGCGACGTGAGCAGGAAAGTAAATATATTGAAGAACTGGCTGAGCTGATATCTGCTAATTTGAGTGACATTGATCATTTCAATGTCAAACCAGATAAATGTGCAATTTTAAAGGAAACAGTTCGACAGATACGTCAGATAAAGGAACAAGGCAAGACTGATTCTTAATTTATATAAAAATATCCCTTTTATCTAAAAATCATGTAGACACGATTCTGATTTTAGCTTTAAAACATGAGATACATTTTCTGTTAAGCATTTGACTGCTTAAGCTAACATTAACAACATAGATACCACAAATAAAATAACTGAAGGATTGATTAATGTTTTACTAAAAGAATCATACATTTACATTTATTACATTGTATTAGAGTCAGTAAAATAACAGATTGGTTAGATCCAAGTCATTTTATTTACTTATTTAGTGTATGGCATATCATATATGGACTAGCATGCATAATAGAAGAGCCAAGTCATACTGCCATAGAATAAAGAGCTGGAAGGAACCATTTAAATCAATTCCACAATCATTTTATTGTTGTGAAGGGAGAAAATAAAGAACATAAAAGAGGTCATAGAAGAAATAGGTAGACCTCAGTGGTGGGTTGCTCGCGGTTCGCGCCGGTTCGCGCGATCCAGGTAGCGGTGACGCTGTGACGTCACCGAACCCGTTCTCCGCAACCGGGAGCTGGGCCCACCCGTGCGCCTGTACTTACCGTTCTCTGCGCTCCGTGCGCTCTGCGCATATGCAGAATGCTTTTTGGGAGGTTTTCCCCCCAAAAAAGTTACTGCACATGCGCGGAGCGCATGTTCGGCGCGTGCCTATCATGCGCAAAGCAGGTGCATCATCAGAACCGGTAGTAAAGATACGTAGAACCCACCCCTGGTAGACCTGCTTTGAAACTGAGATGAGCACCATCCGTTATAGTTGACAGTGACTAGCAGAATAAAATCCTCAGGGTCTCCTTTATCTTTTACTTCATTATCAAAAAATGTCATGATTAAGCTGAATTTATATTTTCTATGTCACCGAAGAAGCTTTCCTCCTTTAGTATGGAATAAAGATTAATATTGTGTATGTTTCAGTACTGTTTTTTTCAGCTGTTTGAATTCTCATTCAATATTTTCAGCATTTTAATAACAAACAGTAACAGTTAAATCTGTATATATCCAGTGGCATGCTTATATATATATATAGCATTGCCTTTTTCAAGACTTGCTTTTCAATTTTTAGGAAAAACAGCATCTACTGATGATGATGTTCAGAAGGCAGATGTATCTTCAACTGGACAGGGTGTTATTGATAAAGATTCACTGGGACCACTCCTCTTACAGGCAAGTATACAGTGTTAATACTGTTAGGATATGTCTATGGAGATTCTTAGTCATCCAGATCATGGTTGTCCCAAAGTTGCTTTTTCAAGAGGAAACCCCACCATCCAGTCAGAGCTGAAGAAGCTTCTTAGATGAAAAGTGAAACATCTTCAAAGAAAAAACAGAGAGTCCAGTTGCCTCTTGAAAAAGCACCTTTGGAACATACTTTTAGTATAGTTCAATTCTGTGGAATAATTAGCATAACAGAAAACTCTACGTTTGTTACTATATTTGTAGTTGACAAATAGCCATGTTCAGAAGATTCTATCAGCTCTCAATATTTTTACAGTTCAAAAACTGTAAAAATTAAGATTCCTTCTCCATTCCTAGCAAATGAGTAATGGTACCCTTTTCCTAGTGAGATGTCTACATGATATGTTGGACTGTAATATATATATAATTCTGAGTTAGCATAACTTTTGATCCACCTTTTTGGAATGTATTGGAGGATATCAGGTTTGGAAATGAGAGATTGAGCTGGGCATTGCTTCTAATAATAATTTTTCAAGAGCAAAATCAATACTATTCTGTTCCTACTTAGTTTGTAATTCTTAGTACCCTTATTTGGAAATAATTTCATTGATTTTAGTGGAATTCTTCTGAATAAATAAGTATAGGATTATTTACATGTATATATGCATACATACATATCCACCATGTTATTCCTGTTCAGAGTGAGCATTGTTACAAACATCCCAGGAAAAGGGTAGGAAATAGCAATGACAGTGAACATATATTCAATTTCACAGCTACTAAGATTGTTGGTTGAGCAGGTAAAAAATAGTCAGGGAAATGATTGAAGCCTGGGAAATGGGCCCCTGGTCAGTCAGCATGAGTGCTGATTTACCACCAGCTTATCAGGTACTTAGGATTTGACAGCACAAGATAACAGCCAGCGACTTAATAACTTAATCAACACCCCAATCAACAACTAAAGTCATACACAACCAGGCACTACATAAATACTATGCATAATATAGCCCAAAGCACATACTCTGGTGGGAGAGAAGTTCCTGAGGATGGACTCCAGAATGAGTCTGAAAGCTTGGATGACTAAACCTCCAGTCCCGGTGACCAACCCAGATTGGCTCTTGAAAGACATATTAAGCAATATTAAGTCACAGACTACCTGGAAGTCTTCATTCTTTTTTGTTTTTATAGACATTGTTCCTTTCATCGCATCCACACAACTGCTTTATATATTGTTCTTTGTTCTTTAAACTTTTCATCTTCCTCTTTATGAAGACCTCATCAACTCCATCCATCCATGACTTTCTATATCATCCCATACCTCTCAAAGCACTTGCTGTTCCTTATGTATGTTATGTATGTTCCTTATTAATTCTTTCTGTATGACCCAATCTCCTATATCACATTCATTCAGAATGCTACTTTTCCTCCTATCTTATCTTCAGTTATCCATTGTCCATGTTACTGGAATGTAACATGCAATCTTTATCATCTGTGGATTCTGGCTTTCATATGCATCTATGATAACTGATTGATACTTCATGATGTATCTTTTCATTCTTTTATTCATAATTAAATCTACACATCGGGGGTAAAATCCAGCAGGTTCTGACAGGTTCTGGAGAACCGGTACTGGAAATTGTGAGTAGTTTGGAGAACCAGCAAATGCCGCCTCTGGCTGATCCCAGAGTGGGGTGGGAATGGAGATTTTGCAATATCCTTCCCTCACGAGTGGGGAGGGAATGGGGATTTTGCAGTATCCTTCCCCTGTCACGCCTACCAAGCCATGCCCACCAAGCTACACAACACCCACCAAGCCATGCCCACAGAACCGGTAGTAAAAAAAATTGAATTTCACCACTGCTACACATTCACTTCCCTACAGATATTGTCACACAAGATCAGATCATTCAACTCAGTTACATTCTTTCCTCTTTTTCTTAGTTTCCACGATATAAAACATAGCTATTTTTTCTTTAATGCATTAATTCCCTGCCCTTTTAGGCTTATTTCTTTTACATTGTATAATTCAGCTTTCTATATGGCATGGATGTCACCAGATTGGCACAGAGATACTTTGTTGTCCATTGTCCCTTTGATTAATCAAGTCTTTCATGTAATGTTTCCAAATAAGAGAAAGAAAATATTGACTAGAGTTTCAAATATAATCATTTTCATGCCAGAAAATGTTCCTGATAAAATGCAGTGTTCCTGATAAAAAAACAAGGACAATACTGGTCTATTTTTGCACATTTTGGGCAGCATTGTGCAAGGATAACGAAAGTTCAGTTTTACTCCAAGGATGCTCCTGCTAATCTATCCAAGATAGAATGAAGAGACTACGTTGTAAGCCAATATAATTTTGCCCACATCCTATCAACTAGGAGGCATATGCTGTGTATACACACAATGCAAGTATAGGATTATAAATGAATACAATAGATGTTGTGTTGCTAAGTATAGGATTACAAAATACTGATAGCAGAGAATATTTGTAGCTCTTGGTTGAACTGTGGGGTTCTTTGTGCTCTCTGAGATTGGTTGTTTTCTTGCCGATGTTTCATTACCAAACTAGGTAACATCATCAGGAATACTGATGTTTATTTCAGTACATAATAACTGTTAATATGCATGTATGTTTAAATGTCTCAATACTAGCTTTCCATAACTTTATTTCTAGGCATTAGATGGCTTCTTATTTGTAGTAAATAGGGACGGAAACATTGTATTTGTATCTGAAAATGTCACTCAGTATTTGCAATATAAACAAGAGGACCTGGTTAATACAAGTGTTTACAGTATCTTACATGAGGAAGATCGGAAAGATTTTCTTAAAAATTTACCCAAATCTGCAGGTAAGAAAGCTTTTCATAATCACTTGGTATGTCAAATGTGCAAAATTGACCTTTTCTAAAAAAAAAAAATAACTTTTATGTTTAAATTTAAACTACAGTATTAACTTTAAAGTACTTCTTTAAATTTTCATTCACATTATATGAAGAGTTTTCAGCAAAATTTAATATTTAACCAAATTATATTTACGATATTTTATGTAAGTTAAATTGTTTTCCCATATGTATTCAGGTCTTTTCCCGTGTAAGATTCAGAGTATCTTGGTGACGTTTCGACGAGGTCCCACTCGTCATCTTCAGGCTGGTGTCTTCGGCTTCGTGCTTGTGCGAGCAA
>JANHFM010007449.1:37354-47426 GCA_032468115.1 Grayia smithii | reverse complement strand
AGCATTAGGATACCAGCAACAAGGTTACAGTCATACAGTCATAAGTGGGAGGAGATGGGTGATAGGAACAGTGAGAGGTTAATAATAAATAATTTATTATTATTATAAATAATAAATTATGATTGCTAGTGTCACTGAAGCTGTGGTGGATAGACTTAGACTTAGGACTTAGACAAGGACTTAGAACAGCATAAATGGTAAATTATGTGATGATCTGCAGCATAGGCATATTTATTAATATTCTAGTCACTAAAAGTTCATTATTAAATATAGTGAAGGCTTTGTTTTTAACACATAATTAAAATTAAACACAAATATTCATGTATTTTATATAAAGCTATATAATTAAACATAAACAGATGCCAAATACCACTATCATAAATTATAGTTACAATTTCTAGATATTCCTCCCCAAATTTTGAGAATAATTTTTTACAATTATTGAAATATTTTGGGTAGTAAGGCCAAGTATATCACAACCTTTCAGATAACTCATGAGATGATGGTTGTCAAACCGGGGGTGTGGGGGCGGGGAGAATGGAGGAATGGGTTCTACATATAGAACCTTGAAGTCTTAAAGAAAAGGCAGAATGTAAATCTATGATTCACATTTCTGAAGATGCATCTGTTAAACCACATCTATTTCCTCTCTCTCCCTCTCTTTCTCTGTCTTAGACAAGTTATCTCACTGATAACACCTTTTTTATTCAACCAAATTTGGATTTTATCCCCTGGTTTTTTCTAGGAAAGGTATGCTATAACCTTTGGTGGCTAGATTGCAGATTAAAATAAAAATACTGCTATATTCTGTTTGAAAAGCAGGCATGTACAACACTTGCATTCAATCTTCAAAAAGTGCATCAAAGCATAAATGTAGCATCTTGTTTACAGTGCCTTAAAGTAACTGCTCCCTTTCCTCTGATCATGGAACAACTATGGAGGACAGTTGTGCAATCCCATTAAAAAAGATATAGCTGCTTTAAAACATTACAGACTTTTTTAATGTACATGCTGCTATGCATTTGAAGTACCTTTTGGAAATCAAATCCTAAGTGCTGTTCATTCCTGTTAAAAGAATACCAATCTTATGGTTACAACTTGTTTCATAAACAGTAACAATTTAATTTTTTAAACAGTTTAGAGTATGAAACGTTAGTTTTAATAACATGTATCAAATATTGGGGGAAATTAATATATATTTTTATGATAGGTCTGAATGGCATATTGGTAATTTTAAAAGATGGTTTTACAGATTGCTATGGATATGTAGTTTGTATATGAATCTTTCTATGTGAAATGGGTCACTTTCATACTACAATTAGGATCTATAGAGTAGCTGCTTTCCATCTCAGCAAAAGTCAGAATATACTTCTGCTTTCTTCCATTTTCCCAAAGATTCTCAAGGGCAGCTTTATGGATTGGGACCACTTCTTTCATGATCCTAGTACTTCCTGTTGTTTTTGAAACTGAGAAACTGCAAATGGAGCAGCAGCAGCAGCTGCAACAACGACAGGTAAATACTGTCTCCTGTAACCTTCCTTTTGTCTGTAAACGTCATATATCTTTCATTCTCCAACCTATTAATTTATAAATAAACTCATTAGAGAGCTACATTTTATTTAATGTAATTTTTCATCTGTAATTCAGCTTCTATACTAGTCTTCTCTAGTTTTTCATTCAATGTACAGTACTATCTTGCAAGTCTGGACTAACACATTTGGAAAGCATAAGATTGGTGAAAGTTTTGTATACCTATTTGTTTACACAAGAGTTAGTTTTAGTGTAATAGTTAAATAAATGCATTGGGCCAGAAGCCAGGAAACTAATCCTACCTTTGATATGGAATGCAGCTAGGTGACCTTGGATCAATTGCTCTCTCAGCCATAAAAGGAAATGACAAACTATTGCTAAAAATATGTTGCTACAGACTGTCATGGCTGGCATCAATCAAGTGGTAATGAGGTTCCAGACTTAATGGCTGAAGTCTAGTGTTCTAGAGTCCTAATAGCTGCTGGCAGTGCTAGGACACACAAAAAAATTAGACTGCAGCCTGTTAGCTCATCACCATTTTTTAAACAATGGAATGGTCTTGTCCATGTAGTTGATACAAGTCAAAACTGACTAAAAGAAAATGCATATATACACTGTATGCATATATATGTATATATTCATCATCCCTTTAAAATATTCATAATAGTAGTATCAACAATGTAGCCTCATTATATAGTAATTCACATTAACAAATGTGCATGTTCACACTTTTATCAAAGTGATGTCTATTTATTGTTCCAGTTATTACTGGATGTGATGGGTATTTTAGCCTTTATACTGGTGACCATAATTCTCAGCTGAAAGGAACACATTTTATGGTGATTGGTATGACTGCTGTAATATTTCATTGAAAGTGCTTTCAGAAAAACAACTCCTTGGAGTATCTGACAACGCTTTCTTACATAGTAAAAATGTTACTTCATGTCATTTTTGTAAACAAATTGCTTTCTTACAGGGATCAGTAAACTTATTTCTGATTGTTAATTTCCCTCTTGCTGGAGTATTATAATTACCTTGAAAATATGAACAGAATTATTTACATATTTAAAATACAAAAATAAAGCCATTCTGATAAAATAGGAAATGGAACAATGGCCATTTTCTGAGAAAACCAAATATTTAAATGAATTTTTGTCAGAACAAAACTTTCCAGGTCTCATACTTAACCATAATATTAAGATTTGGCATAGTAAGGCATTTGCACAATGCAGGATCAAAAACATGAGTGAATTTACAAACGTTGCTTCATATACAGTAAATCTGATAATCATATGAACCCAAAACTGTATTTTTGTAATGACAGACTACAAACAAGAAATGCTACATTTATATTCTTTATGGGTAAAAATGATGTAGGATAATTGTTGGGTTTATGACAATTGAAATAAAAGTTCTTCTCAAATTACAGAAATTTGAATGTTAGTTTGGCATTTCAGTCATTTTGGCATGTTCTCATTTCTTACAGATTTTATTAGGACCAAATACAGGGCTTTCTGGAGGAATGTCAAGTGCTCTGCCTTCTCTTCCTGGCAAGATTTAATCAAATCACTGGAGCCATATTATGGAAGAAAATAATGAAATTGTTTCATTAGGCAGGAGTTTTTTCCTTTTCTTGGACATCTGTTCATGATGGAGGCATACCCCAATATGTATTTTATGACATTGACCTCTTCTTTAATCCTTAGGCAATCATGATTTTTTTTATTCCTTCCCTCAGTTGATAATGAAAGCAATTAACAAGGACTTTGGAAGCTTTTGTTTTGGTCTCCTTATTTCCAGGAAACCGCCTCAGGACATGCCAAATTCTGGCCAAATTTAGTTAGCAATGTTTGTCTATATAAGTCCTGTTTTTTCTCTCCAGAAATACTGAAGATGGATTTTAGAGTTAGAAACAGCAAAAACTGAAGCATACATGCTACAAGTACAATGAAACAGTCTGGTGCATATTAAATTTCACTGAGTAAGCTTCTATTTGAGTTAATGTTGTTTCAATGCTGAGGGAACCTTAGATAAGTCATTTTCACCAATTTTGCTGCATCTCTATTGATACTGAAGTCCACTACAGCCCTTTTGTATTAAATAGTTTGAGTGCAATCATGGAATGTTTTCTTTATTGTTTCAGCTTACTGGCTATACAGTTTCTGCTTAATTGCATGTTATGATAAAAAGTTGACCACATGGACAATTATTTTCTCTATTGAGCCATATTGTCAAACTGGGTATTAAAAGGCTTTTAGCAGAGTTTTAAGTCTTCAACTCTGAATCAGTACCTTTTTAAAAAATTAAGATAGTTGAACTGGCCATGAGGGGTGGGGGTGGAATAAAATCTTCAATCCTTAAGGCAATAACTTTATTAGGCCAATTTCAGAGTTATAAAATATGCTTCTGAACTTTTCTTTGGGTAGAATATCTTAAAGACCAATGAGGAAGGTTATAATTGATTTAAGAGATGCACTTTTTCCACTTTTACAAACAGAGCAGCTCAATTTTCACACAAGTATCAGGAGGACATTGGGAAAGGTTTTTCTCATTTTTAATATTTGGTTAAACAAAATACATCTCTGTAAACAAACCCAAGACAAAGCTATAACAAAACCAAACAAGCAAGAAAACAATCATGGGCTTTTCTATTCCCAAGCAACTGGACTGGGCTGATTATTCTCCCCTCGTGCCATAATTCTGGTTCTGAAGTGTGTACGATTACATGTTCCCTTTTCCTGAGCTGCTGAATCACACCACTTTACCTATGGCCAGAACAATGACATCAATATACCGAGAGGAAAGGAATAGCTTTACTTTTTAAAAGATATTTGTATATTATGCACTGGTCCATTAGCTTCCATGCAAACAGGGTCTCTCCAAAGTGCTGTTTTAGTCAGCATAAAGAATAGTGTCTTTACTGCTGATATTTTTAAAATTCATGAAAAAAATGGCTTCAAGTCAGAAGCAGAACTTCAGGCCTAATGTTCTGCTTATGAAAAATGTATGTGTAAAAATGTCAGCTGGTTTTACCACTGGAATGTATAGTCCAGAAGAAAAGAGAGCTTCTATTAAACTAGAAGTAGTCTGTTTGGACTGTAGTACATGCAGAGAAGAGTCAATTCAGTTTCCCCAGTATATGGCTACAAATTATCCAGCATCAATAAACAAGATTTGTCTTGGTCTCATTGTCATCCTCAAAGTATTTGATTGAAAGGAGAGTTCAAGTACAAAATTGAAAGGTGTCTATCTTGCTTTTACTCAAAATAGAAAGCAAAAGGCATCCTCTACAGTTACAAGAGTTACTTTTGCCCTTCCTTTACCAGGATGATGCTGGAAACATAGGTTCTATTCCTGATATATCACTACTAATATAAATGACACAATGAAAAATGCAACGGTAAACAGTGACAAGAATAAATGAGGCACGCATAGATGAAGTGAAAGGGAAAACTAATAAGGTTCCTGCTAGTCTTCAGCTCTTTTATTAATTTAGTGGGAAAGAGAAGAGAGATTATGATTTCCTGCCAGATGGAATGGAAGAATGTAACTCAGCTTACCTGTTTTAAATAGTCTTCATCTACCCGCATCAAACTTCCCTAGAAACTTTTTAACCTCGGCTATTATCAGCTAAAATAGGAACAAAACTCTAATCCGTGGATTTGTTCCCCACAATAGGTTGCAAACTTAACATTTGCCCTTTCAACAATGTTCTTTACAAAAACCTGGCTATAATTTCCTTTTATGTCATGATTTCATCCTTAAGAAGTTTGTTGATATATTCCCTGCTCAGTGAATTATTTCCCTGAATTACAGGACAAACAAGATAAATAAAAAGAGGCTATACCTGACCCACCTAGCCAAAAATATTTGAGGTTTTTAAAAAATAAGCATCAATTATCTCCCCAAATTATTCACTCTTTCATTCTCAAATCAAAAAATGTCAAGTATGACAAAGAAAAGCCCCAAACTCCAACAGGAGTTCCAGAATTATGGTCCCGTTTTGTCAATATGTCCCCTAACTGTTGGCACAATTGCTATTTAAATAGGGAATCCACAAGCACCATACCATTGCTAAGAGTATCTAAAATTTCCTGAGAGACCCATACCGTTTACAAGTTTCTTCAACATAAGTTTGGTAGAGAAGGGAATCATAGATATGAAGGGAACATGCCTGGCCTCAAACCTCTCCTGAAGGAGAGACAAACCATCCAACTATAGAGACTCCTAGAGACAGTAGTGTACAATTCAATATAAAGTATTTTAGGATGGCGGATAAGAAAGTGAATCAGAATTTAATGGAGAGGATTCCGATACCCCATTTCTAATTCATTATGCATTATAATGACAGAATACAAAACTGGCTTCTACTTCTTCCCCTAAGTCCAGCTTCAATCATCTGGTTTGGCCCTGACAGTATTTGTGACTGCCTTATTGCACCTTCATAATGGAAAGTTCCTGGGGAGAGTATAGTGCTCATTATCCACATCACAGGACATTAGAAGTTGGAAAGGAGAAGGACCAGTACTGTAGTGCAAAGATAAGTTATTTTGCAGGTCATGCATCAACTCTCCAACTTTGATGTACTTCTACTTCCTCGGGTACTACCAGCAGAAGTTCACAGTTCTTTCCTTGCAGCTGGTTTCTTAAAAACTTCCTGTGGAAATAAAAAGAAAGCACAAAAAGGCACAAATAAAATATATAGAGTATATTTTGGAATTTTTGTAAACAGCGGAGTGTTGGGAATATGCAAACTATTCCGAAAAGTTCCACCCTCCTACCTGTTGTTCTTTTATTATGCTCTCCAGCTATAGAGACTTTGAGAAAGTGTAGTAATCAATGAAATGAGGCATAGATAGGATCTCTGCTGGATTTACTGGAGCTAGTTAATGGAATAAAGTGGTAATGGAAGAGATCACTAAATTATATATTCAGAGATTGAGAACCATTTTAAATATAAGAATAGGACTGCTGCCAATAGGTAAGATTGTGCTGTTCTTAAATTTCTATACTGAAATTTAAGAATTCAAGAGTTGCAATATGATATATGGTATTGTGGGTTTTTTAGGCAGATTATCAAATACAGCAGTGCATTTTGTCTCAAAAATAGTTTGCTTATATTGTTGAGTCTATGACTAACCATGCATAAAGCTATGTTGCTCTGTTTAGCTTTATAAAATGTCACTGTAAAAATACACATTGCATATGCTATTGGAAGAAGCCACAAACTAATAATAAAAAAGACTATTTCTTTGTTGATTTCTAGTAATCAAAGAAGTCTAATTAATGCATGAAGAACAATGCATGCTGTTTATGTACTGAGGTTGAATCTTTATTGGATTCAGCAGCCACTACTTGAAAGAAATGTCTTCAGATGGGCTGCTTCCTTCCATATTCCTGAGAACGAACTATTTTAAACACATGAAAAATAGCAAACCTGTGCTTTAGATTTGCTGAAGCCTAAAGCAACTAATACCTCTCTGTGTGCTAACTTGGCTAAAATCTAACTGCTGCTAGTGGCTTGATCTTGGCATTAGATAATTTAGTGAGTTGTACAAATTTTGTTTAATTCAAATGTAATCCACTGAATTTGGCAACTGATACTATTTCCAAATACTGAGTATCGCAGTTCAAAACTTATCTGCCATAAGCAGTGAAATAGTTATATAAAAATGTAACTATTTTATTATCTTGACATGTAAAGGTATAAGAACAGAATTCAAAGTGAGACAATTTCAATTATCTTTGTTGGAACATTTGATTAATTTGGAGGGGTTAGTGGAGAGAGGGGAGATTTCATTGCCTAAAGCACAATATTATTCAGATGATAAATTCACAGTGTGTGCAGATGAAAGGACTCATGTCTCAGCTTAACAAAGACAACCTACCTGAGCTCACTTTCACCACCAATCCATTCAGGAATCTTTAGTTTTGAATCAAGGTTATAGTAGGTTCCTCCCACTTCCCGGACACAGATCCAATGTTGCCGTTTCAGAGGGAGTTTCAATGGACCCCAGCAGAGGCTTGAGGGCAGATTCATTATAAAACCCATGACGTTGGAAAGGACAATTACATTAACATCCCTGAACAAAAAGAAGGAAAAAATAAATTCTTACATTTCAAATCAGCCATCCCTAGTGGCAATAAATGTATGTTCTGGATTACTTTACCTGCGCTTATCCCACCAAACTGCTTCATAACCTTTGGTCTGGAGAGCTGCCATGATGACATTCACATCATAGTTCCCATTGCCCAGCATACTTTTCTTGTGTGGTGTCACCATGGTGTTGGGAGATAGCCTAGTCATCAAACAAATAATACAAATAAATGAACAATGAGACAATATACTATAATAATTAAGGTATAATTAAGATATTGTCAGATTCTTGGCTGCCTCATCTCACAGAAAGCATGATTCCGCCAATAAAAAATATTTACAAAGATTCATTGAAAGAAGGCAGAATAAGGTTACAAAAATTTCAACAACTGGTTTGCTTTCCTCCTTTAGAATTTATTTCCTAAGGCAGAGACTTTCTCCATATCCTAATGACTCATAGTTTCAACTAGGAACACTTTTCTTAGCTGATAATGAAGGAATGACTAGCTAGTTAGAAAGTAGATCTCTCTCCAATTCTCAACGTGCTAATACATGGAAACTCGATTCAAGTTCCCATTTGACCACGGAATTCACTAGATTACTTTAAGACAGTTACACACAGAGACCAAGTTACGCAAAGTATTTCCTGTAAAAATAACATTAGGAAAAACTCTTTTAGACATTACCTTGCAGAGTATCAGTGCTTGAAACAAAGAGTTTGCTATCCCAAATCATGAAAGAGGTACTAGTACTTAAGTACCTAGGTTGAATAAAGATTCCTATTAAAAACTGCCAATACACTTTATGTATACACTTGCAGCCCAAAACTCTGCATTGTTCTCTCCAAATTCTTGCCACATATGAATTAAAAAGTCTGTAATTTTCCTATTTTAAAGCATTTCTTGAAAAAATATTGCTAGCACACAGAAAACATTACAGAACCTGCAACACAAGTTTGCCAATTATCTTAAAACAAGAATATAAACTTAATGTTAAATAAATATGATTGTAACAAAGACTTTAACATATAACACTTTAAAAAACATTTTAGGAAAAAAAGAAAATCCTAAATTTTGAAGACATGATCTAAAAGTCAATGGGGAAGTCAAGTTAACTGTGTTACTAACTTAACAACTGCAGTGGTTCCTTTAATAACTGTGGCAAGAAAGATCATAAAATTGTTTATCATCATTAACCCTGGATGGGGTTGCGCTCCCCAGACAGATCTGTTGTGCACCTTGGGTGTCCTAGACTCACAACTCTTGCTTAAAGAGTAGGTGGCAGTCGTGGCTAGGATGGTCTTTGCTCAACTTCATATTGTGCATCAGTTATGCACTTATCTGGATTGTAAAGTTCTGCACATGATCAGTCATGCCTAGTCATATCTTAGTTGGATAACTGCAACACATTCTACATGGAGTTACTCTTGAAGAATATTTGAAGGCTGCAGGTGATGCAGAATGCAGTGGTGTGCACAATCCTGGGAGCTTCTAGGCCTGCACATGTAACACTTTTATTGTGTGAACTGCATTATAACCAGATTGCTTCCAGATGCAATTCAAGATGTTGATTGTTACTTCTAAAGCCCTGTAGGGCAGGGGTCTAGGCCCTAAGGCATGATGGCTAACCTTTTTGCCATCGTGTGCCAAAAGCGGGGGGAAGGCAAAGGGGTTGTGCACACATGTGCCCACACCCATAATTCTATGTGCCCTGCCCCCCATGCATGCGCACAAGACCCTCCCCCACTTTTGGCACACAATGGCCTTGTGGGCCCGTTTTTTGCTCTCCCCAGGCTCCAGAGGCTTTCTAGGAGCCTAAAGAGGGCAAAAACAGCCCCCCCCCGAAATACTCCGGAGGCCGGAAGTATTTGCCGACTCGTTTGCCGACTTCCAGTGGGCCCGAAAATCAGCAGGCTGGCGCACACATGCGCTGAGCTCGCATGCCCACCGATATGGCTTTACATGCCACCTGTAGCACATGTACCATAGGTTCACCATCATGGTCTAGGGCACTGGTTCTCAAACTTCCTAATGCCGCGACCCTTTAATACAGTTCATGTTGTGGTGACCCCCACTTAATTCACCTAATTAACCACAACCACCGCAGAAAGAAAAGTCGTGAAATGGGGCAAAACTCACTTAACCAACGTCTCTCTTAACAACAGAAAGTTCGAGCTCTGTTGTAGTTGTTAGTCAAGGACTACCTGTAACCCAAAGGGGTAAAACGGGTGGGGTGGGGAGGTTGGGTTTTCCCACCTGCTCGTTTTGCCTCCTGCGCACATTCAGACGTGCTTCTACTGTGAGTCGATCTGAATCGCTCGTGCTCTCCAAAGCCGAGCGCCGAGGCTCCCTGCACCTGTCTCCGGAGATTTGCATCTTTCTTTCTTTCTTTCTTTCTTTCTTTCTTTCTTTCTTTCTTTCTTTCTTTCTTTCTTTCTTTCTTTCT
>JANHFM010007449.1:26249-37226 GCA_032468115.1 Grayia smithii | reverse complement strand
TCTATCTCATATATTAGTTTCACCTTTTAAGTTGCATTACTGAAATAAATTAACTTTTGCATGATATTCTAATTTTTTGAGTTTCACCTGTATAAAGCATGATTTTGTGCATTTACATTACTTCTTATAAATGTACAAAGAAATCTAGCCATAAAACAGTGTTTGAAAAATGAAGTTTGTAAATAGCTGGGAGCACAGCTTTTCAACTCAAACCAATCTGCAATCCATTATTGCTTTAGAGTTTGATATCAAATGTAAAACACATGGAGAGTAGCCTTATCCAACCAATGTTTCATCTAGTTCAGTATAGACTGGCAGAAGCTCAGATGGATATCAGAAGTTCTTCTCAGCATTCCCTAGTAACTGTAAGAACCTGGACTGTTCTCCATGCAAATCAGATGCTTAACAGGTAAGTATTTCAGAGGGTCCTATAGGAAGTGCCAATTTATCATAGAGATAGGAATGGCACTTGGACAAGAGCAGACGGACCCTGTATCTTTCCAATTCTTTAAGGAAAGTAAGGGATTGGATTAGTATCTCAAAGACTTCTCTATCCAAAAAAGACTTCAATGGTACTATATTTTAGCATGCAACAAGATGATTTCTAGGTTACTTATATAAAAATAGCCATATCACAGGCTCCTTTTAGAGATGAATTGTGGCAGTATCATAGCTACTGTGTAGAAAAAGGCTAGCAGTTAAAGCCAACCTTATAAATATATAACTGAGAATGAAGGAAACTAGACAACTTGCGTCCCACTGGGTCATTGTTTCAGAGATATTTTCTTACCTAAACAGAGAAATAGGATGAACAAGGGTGGGCAAAAAAGCAGCGGGCACAGGATTGACTTCTCATTTCCTGATGGCTTCCCCATTAACTTTTCTTGTGGGAATCTGGCAGGGAGCATCAGATATCTTCCTTTCCCTCTTCGTTTCCCTTCCCTTTTCAGTAGGTAGATAAGTGGCTGCTGCTGGGTGGGAGAGGGAGCAGGGGATTGTGAGACTGGCTGGGAAAGTGTCACAGTACATTGAAAATGAAGATCACGTGACTGTAGTAGTAGCTCAGCAGTGCAGCAACAGCCAGTAGCACTGAAGCAACTACAACTTCCCCAAATTTCATTCCTTGGGAGTCATGGGTTATGGATTCTAGACATATTCTATAAATTAGCCCATTTGAGGTATCTTGGTTTAAAAACTATTGCTCTATGATTACACAATTTCACCCAGTTAAAGATCATAAAGAGAGTTTTAATAGCATATAGATATTAAACTGAAAGCTGCTTTTTTTCATAGCTTTTATTCATTTGTAAATCAGGAAGATAGATGTCTTAGGCACATGACAGGAACCCTTGCAGTCAAAAGGTGACAGGAAAGGACAGGAACACTCGCAGACCTACTAAGTTTCCAGTAGAAGCTTAATGGATTATGGGCCACCAAATGCTCAATAGCTAGAGTTGAATTTTATATCATGAACTACCCCTTAACAGAAACTTATATCTAACTATTGATTCATTCATTACATTCTTTACTTTAAAAATGTGTAATATAATTCTAAGTGACTTTTACTTCTTTGTCTGAAGTTAAGACAGGCAGGTAGACTAATTTATGAAGATCAAAGTGAATGATAGAAGAGCTTAATAAAGCATCAAAAAATCACTGTAAGATCTAGTCTAGTCAACCAAAGAAATGTAAGCAAACCCTCCACAATAATATGATAAAACCATTTTCCCTACCTCTGGAAAATGTCCTGTAATGTGTCTCGTGTAAAGGCATTGCTGTCCTGGAAGACATTATTGAGAGCATGGAGGGCACATAACTCTCTGCGTTGTTTTTCATGATAAATATGCACTGGCATCACCTGTGGCATTTCTGGCGATTCCGATTTTGTTTTGTCACCTTTCCATGGCACGCAACTCATTTTTTAAAAAGTGGTGTTGATGTGAAGATTGGAGATAATGTTTCTGAAGGTTCTTTTTCAATAGAAACAAAGAGCGAACTGCCCTTTTCTTTATAGACAACTTCAGCACAAATAGTAGACCTGCAGTTGGATTTCAATTGTTGTCTTTATTTGATAGCTGCAAAAGCAACTTCAAAATTTGAACCATTCTTCTTCCATTCTCCTACCTGCTTCCTTGTTTTGAAGAAATTGTTTTTAGTATATTGTTCTCTTGTCTTCTGATTTTTCCCTTGAAAAATTGTTTGAGAGAATTTAGCATAGGAGTGTCAGACTGAATTGATCACATCGTTCCTTCTCCTCCATTTCTTTTGGTCACTGATGACTGTAAAGCCAAGATCCACAGCTCACCTCTCTCCCCAATATAGGAAAAGAGTCCAAAATTAAGCAAGCCCAGGCTTTTATTACTGTTCATAAACAACCCCAGGCCCCCAAGGAAAGTATCAAGTGCATCTTTGCATTCTGGAAAGAGTTAAAAGGCCTCCAAAACACAGAAATCAAAAGACAGGAAGCTACTTCTCCCAAGATAGCAGGAAAATAAAAAGCAACCGCTCCACCTTCGATAAGCAAAGATTCCTGGGCTGTCCTCGTATTCCTGATGGAGAAAGAAAATATTCAATTAAGCATAGCAATTTTGCTCATTACTGTAGCTGGCAAGGAGGACCATCAATTTTAAAACGGTTCCCAATAGGCTTCTCAAGCCAGAAATACTCCCGAACTAACACAACAAAGATTCAAGGCCTGCGCTTTTCTAGCCAAGATCCACCCTGGGGGAAAGCTCTCAATCCTCCAACCGTTTTGGATCCTTTACCACCACAAGCTGTCACGGGGCGTCAGAGGAAAAAGCCTCCAGAGCCGAGGGGTGGGTGAAGGGTGCGTGGCCGCGGAGGGGACTCCGTGTTTACAATCTCAGCCATTCTGGCTTGTCCTCTCCAAACCGCAGCGCTACAGCCAGCAGCAGGCCCTTCAAAGCGCCCCTCACTTTCTCGAGGTGGGCAAACCGAAGCTCCGGAAAGTCCCTCCTTCGAGAGAGGAAGGTGAGGGCGGCGGCGGAGGCGGCGAGGATACCTGCACCCTTGGACCGAGTCGAGACCCCCCCCCCACCCCCCACCCCACTACCCGCGAGGAAGGCGACCGGCCAGGGGGACGCTGGGGAGAGGACTCCCTTACCCAAACGGCCCCAGAGATCTTCCAAACCCAAGAACCAGGCTCCCCGCCGGAGGGGAAGGAGAACCACAACACCTCTCTTTTAAGTCCGCCCGTCCCGAGGCTCTACTCACCTTCCAGCAGCCTCAGCCTTCTTGGACCAACAGCCACCTACCCCGGCGGCGCATGCGCAACCCTGCACGGAGTCCTGGCCCGTCGCGCCAACGCTCGCTCGGCCCCACCGCAGCTTGACGTCGCGAGCGTAAGCGCTCCTGATGTCAGAGACCGTCCGCTTTCAAACCTCCGCCTGCTGGAGCGGCCCGCTGTTGGTCTCTGGCCGGTGGTCTCTGGAAATTGAATTCTGCCTATCGCAGGCTACTGGGGTGAGGTGGGGGACTCAGGCCACCAATCTGCATTACATGTTCCATTCTCTTTATTGAGCCACATCCTCATGTGTGTAGCTATTCATTTAAAGCATCATCCACCTTCCTCTTGTCACCATAAAATATTACCATTATAAGAATGGGTGGCTACTACTACACCTTCTACGTTGTCAATCTCTTTATTGCCTTTTGCAATTCCCTGCCCAACCATATTGTTCAGATTTGTGAGTGCCTCATTACAGAGGCAGGATTGGTTTTCTCTGGATTTGTGTCTTTTCCCTTCAAAGCATCATCACTGGAAGAACTGCACTGGGAAAGTGTTGGGTGTGGTAACTGCACGGTTCTGCAGCATGTGGCCTCTAGACCAGTTGCTTGCCCATCCTGTGCACCATTTGAAACTCTTAACAAAATAAAAATAACTTGACAGCACAATGGGAAAGTGACTCCAAATTCTAAAAGGGTATGTATCTCTATTTTAATTAACGGAAGAGTGCCAGATTCATATTTGGACAGACATAATTAGATAACTGTAAGGAGCCATCTATAGATCTGGATGACTGAAACAAATAGCCAGAAAGCCTTTTGACTCTTAGTAATTGAGTGAGTAGGTGAGGGACTGGCTGAAACTGACAAATAATTACAAATAGCCAAGGCTTATTATCCCTCATTTCAATTTCTATAATCTATAATATACACAGCAAATATAATGATTAAGGAGTTGGACTGTCATGGGGAGAACCAGATTCAAGCACACTCACAGCCATAGATCATACCCACTGTGTAATTTTCAGTGAGTTTTCCTCTCAGCCTGAGCTACCTCACAACATTATTTGCAGCAAGGGGAGAGGGCAATATATACCACTTTGAGAACCTAAAGAAAAAGGTAGGATGTAATTATCAAACAAACAACAAAAACAGGGATGTTGGAACTGAGCAAGTACACAACTGCCAAATTTACCCCTTCTTTCAGGAATAAAATAATGAAGCTCCCAAGGTGTGACAGGGCAAAATCTGTTTTTTAAGGGCAAAATCACTTCTATGCCGATATACAAAGTAAATATTGAATGTTGTTTAAATTAAGTTGTAATAAAATGAGACTAGCCTTTTCTGACTAAAGAGGAACCAAGAGGTTGACAGGGCATTATGGTGCTATTGTAGAATTGCTAGTGGAGAAAGAACTAGTGTATCAGAATTATGATGGGACTTTGTGCCTGACATTAGAACAAAAATTTCTATCAACACACATTCAAAATTACTTTGGGAATAAAGATAGTCAATGTTTATTGAAGTGCTGAAAAGTTCCTGTATCTCATGCCATTCTTATCAGATCTTACTGCTCATTTTCTGTTAAGAAACTGGGAACTTCTAAGTAATTTCAGACTCATCTTGGCTAAACGTTTGTTTTTTCCATCATTTACCCATTATATTTCATCAACTTGGCAGTATATTTTGCTTCAGAAAATATTGTCTGGATTTATTGGATTTATTGTACTTTCTTCCACAGGAAAGTGTTGATTTCAAAAAAAAAAAGGGGGAACTGAAAACAAAAATGCTGACTGTAGTTGAGTGCAAATATTGATATGTCATACATTTTTTCTACATATTTTTGCTTTAGTAATAAAAGGAACATGAAAAACGATTACACAATTTTTTATTTTCTGAACCACAGTTTATTAGCTCTCCTCAAGAAGTGGCTATTTATCCTCTTAAAAATCTCCAGAGATGAAGATCCCACAACCTTCACTTTTCAATAGCTGTTTAAAAATTCAATTATTCTGTCAGGGAAAAAAATGAATCCAAACTATGAAACAAGTTTTGATATAACTAATAAATTACCGGTATATGTTTCCTGTTTTTGCTTTCTGAGAACTGGTGTGGTGAAAAATCAGTTGCAGCAGTCTTCCCATTACTAAGAAACATCTGCTCTTGTATATAGCATTGCGGGGGGAGGGGAAATCCCCGAATGGCATCAGCATCCTGGGTTGCCAAGTCATCGATCCCTGCTTCATTTAAAATTATCAGATTGGAGCTGATTACAGACAAGTTTCTCCGTGGAGCATGGTCTCTTGGGCTGCATTTGCACAAGAACATTTGCGACTTTTGCTAACAAGAGATCTTGAGATTATAGGATTACTTACTTCTATGAATAAACATTTCACTTTCAGATTCAGATACGTCCCAACGGCATCACTACCAAATCAACAATGAGGCTGCAAAACAAAGACGTGTACTGTACAATAGAGATTCTTTCTCTGCCAGGATTAAAAAGTCACGAGAAACCTCTGTTGCTGCTGGTAGGATAAGAGTATCTCCGGTCAAGGAGGCTCTATCTCCAGTTTTCGATACGCCCCATCCCGGATCAAACAATGGATAAATAGAGGAGGAGAAAATCCCATTTAAGCATAGGGTTAGAAGGGTTTCCAAGCGGACTGGCTTTCGCTTTGATAGGTTGTTTTCTTATCGACGCTTTTCTCCTCTAACTGGCTCGGTCTAAGCTGCGGCCAATGGTTGGTAAAGTCTCGGTCTTTCCCAGAATTTCTTTAAATTAAATCCTTTAAAACAGGATTGCGAAGCCTCTATGTTTGTCCCAGCCGCCAAGGGGGGCAGGCTTAGCAGGCGCCAATTCTCGAGTTTCTAAGCGACATTCATAAACGAAACCAAGACCGCCTGCTTCCTCCTTCCAGCCTGAAAAGAAGCGAAAAGAAAGTATTCGAAAGAGGCGTGGCTCATGCATATTAATCGATCCTAACGCGGTCGTCATAGCAATACAGTAAAGGTTATTGACGGCTCTGCTCCCTGATTGGTGGGCGAAGGGCTCAATGACTGAACCACCTGTTTGGGTGGACTCTAAAGAGAAGCCCTGCTGGCTTCTTCAAAGTAATTTTCGCGCGAGTGGGCGGGGTTTATACTAATGAGGCCGGGGAAGGAGGCTGGCACGGCCAAGATGGCGACGGAAAGGAGTCGCTCTCCGGTGGGGGGCTCGCCAGTACCGGCCTCGATGTTCGCCCCAGAGCCCGTGGCGCACGGTGGGACAGTGGCGGCTTTCTCTAGGCCCCACGGCGGCGTCCCAGAAGCTGACTGCAGCGAGGACGGCGAGCTGCTCAACGGAGAGCCGGAGCTCGATCTTACCAGCAAGGTAGGCCTGGCGGAGCTGGGGACGAGAGCCGAGACGGCCGGAGGAGGTGAGGTCGTCTCTGACTACTCCGGGTCGCGCTCGTTTGGCCGTCTCAGTCGTTCATTTGAGCGGTTCCCTCTCTTACCACCCGCACCGGGTCGGTCCTTGTTCTTATAGTCCTTTGGGGGAAACTTCTTTCGGGGTCGTTTCACTAATGTTACTGTAAGTGAATTTGCTAGGTAGGAGATGGTAAAAGGTTGGCAGCTTCTGCCCTTGTCGCGGATAATGATTGTGAGACCTGTGTTTCCGAAAGAAAATACTCCAGAGAGTGTAATCCAGGGTGCTTCGCGGTATCTGAGTCGGAGTACGTGGCATTCACCTTTGGCACGTGTCTGGATTCAGAAAGTTAATACATGTATGATATACTCCTGAATGAGTTTTCCCCTAAATAAGGAAAAAGTGGGACTGAACTCTTCTGCAAACATCTTTAGAATAGTAACCTTGTTTAATTTTTTTTCTTACATGTTCACTGTCGGTTGTTTTAAAGTTGGGGTATAAGTTATATGCATAGACATCTGGATACCTACCATCTGTTTTAATATTGCCTTTCTCTGATCAAAGAACTGGTGGTAGCACCTCAGTGTTTGTTAACCTGGTGGGCCTGGTTATGTGATGGGCTGGAATCTGAGCAATTTTCACTATTTGTGTAATCTGATGTCCAGGTACTGACAGATCAGGCTTCTGTTGCTATGCTGTAGTGAACTTTGCAGAGCTAGGTAAATAGAAACTGTTATTAAAGTATTGGAATGGTTATGTATCCTGTGGAACATGATAAAATTATGGATATATTATACCATGTCAGAAGCAGCATTTATTCCTCATAGTCTTTGAATACAGTTTTTGAAAATGAAGTCAATTTCAGATATTAAAAACCATTTTAATATTGTTTCTTCATCAGGTAGGGTATTTTTGTTTTATCACTGTTTATCATTTATTTTCTTCCACCTGAAAGCAATACCATTCAAATGAATATTTATTTTAAGGGGCATTCATCAAAGAGACTTAGGAACAGTTTAACAGCAACTTGCGATATAGTGTTTGAATTTTGTTTTAGCTGTATTGTTTGATGTGTTTGTTCATTGAATTGTAATTGATTAAAACAATATCTATCTTAAGAGAAATAACTTGTTTTTGAATAGTTAATAAGAAGTAAATGCCTACTCTCTCCATTTAGCTAGTAATGGTGAGCCCAACATCTGAACAGTATGATAGTTTACTCCGACAGATGTGGGAGAGGATGGATGAAGGTTGTGGAGAGACCATCTATGTTATTGGTCAAGGGTCAGGTAAGTACTCTATGGTTTTTTCAATGCCAAATGCTGAGCTTTTAAGAAATAGTAGTTTTGCAGAAATACGGTAGCTCAATTGTGCTTTGGAAACAGAAAGGCTAATATATAATACCTACTTTATTCTTTTCCTCATTTTCACATCTAGCTAATGTTAAATCACACCATAATAACAAGCACTGTTTTCAGTTGTCAGTGCCAACTAATTATTAATCACATCATCAATGTTCATGTTTTCTCCCTGAACAAAACTGGAATACTATCCTTTATGTACAGTGTATGTATAGAAGTAATGTGCTGCGTTTCAATAAAGGATGTTCAGTATAGCCATATAAAATGAAAACAATACAAGGACTCCTCGATTTATGACCACAGTTGAGTCCAAAATTTCTGTTGCTCAGTGAAACATTTGTTAAGTGAGTTTTACCCGATTTTATGACCTTTCTTGCCACAGTTGTTAAACGAATCATTGTAGTTGTTAAGTTAATAATATGGTTGCTAAATTAATCTGGCTTCCCCATAGACTTTGCTTGTCAGGGGGCCACAAACGATAGTCCCATGACCCCAGGACACTGCAACCATCATAAATATGAGTCAGTTGCTAAGCATCTGAGTTTTGATCACCTGACCATGGGGATGCTGAAACAGTTGTTAGTGTGAAAAACAATCATAAGTTACTTTTCTCAATGACGTAACTTCACTAAATGAATGGTTGTAAGTGGAGGACTACCTGTAATACAGAAGGTATTTCTTGCCCAATTAGAGGGTGTAATCTCTAATTTTAGGATTGCATGTAGCCTCTAAACTTCTTTCCCCTCTGATACATCAGATAAACAAGAGCTGCATAGAAATGCAGCTAGCTGTGTTTGAATGGGTTAGTATTCTGCTGGTAGAAAAGATTGATGAAAAAGGAAAAGGAGGCAGGTTATATCAGTGAAATATGCCCTTACTCCCCCCCCCCCAGGTCACATACCTCCATGCCCTACAGATAGTTTTTATATACTTTTATTCATTTATTTGTTAAATTTATATGCCCTCACTGTCAAGCAACTCTATAAGCATTTGAAATAAAAAAAATATTCTTCTACCATCATCTTGCCTGTTTTAATCAATGTGCTTTAAGTATACAGTCTTTTTAAAAAAATAATAGAACCCCCTTGGCTAGTCTGTTAAGAGACCAGGAGGGACAAAGTACCTTTAAATCTGTTATAATGTTCATGTAACTGTTCCTCCTTCCTTCCTAATGCTTCATCAGATGGGACTGACTATGGGCTTAGTGATGGAGACATGGAAGCCTCCTATGCCACAGTGAAGAGCATGGCAGAACAAATAGATGCTGATGTAATTCTCTTGCGAGAGCACCAAGAAGCAGGAGGCAAAGTGCGTGATTATTTGGTGCGGAAACGTGTGGGTGACAATGATTTCCTAGAGGTCAGGTAAGAAGAGATTTGGAGGCTTGCTTAGTCAACATATCTGCTGCTGCAGCTTGTACTAGTAGTGGCAGAAAGCTGGTAACTCTGGTTTGACTGGAAGTAATTTGGTTGGTCTAATTAATTTTTTTTCCCTTCATGCTATGCATAGAAACTTATGGTTGGGACTAAGAGTATATATTCTTATAAAGAAGTGTCTGAATGGCAGTTTCCTAGTTATTATTGCAAGTTGTATTTGTCATAGCCAAGAAAAGGCAAAAATTTACTTTCTTTATAACTAACTACTTTCAACTAACTTTTTAATAATTGGCTTAAACTCTCTTATACATTTATGCTCAGTTTTTACTGTGGACAGACACAGCATATTAAACTAAAACATAGTTTACTTGGTTTGGGTATAGTGTTCTGGTGAGCTCAGCCACTCAACAAACCAGTATTATGTATGAAACAGGTCATGGAAACATGCTAATGATGAGAGATTAAACTCATCTGAAAGCATTCCATGAATCTGGATTTTCAAATTAAAAGTTGATACTGGTGTCTTAAGTTATTCACCTTTTTCTTATCTTTACTCAGTTGGCACATAGCAGCTCTTGAAATTTGATCCTGACGCTTAAGAACTGGAAATATTTTTCCAGTTTTGTTTAATAGTAATTGGTGAGTATCAAGATGAAAAACGTATGCCATTCTTATTAGCTTTATGGAAATATAGTAGGAACTTGGAATATGTTTAAGAATTTTGTCTAACTCAATTCTAACTTGCAATTCATTGGCAAATGCTGTTTATACAGTCTCCTTCACCCTTCGTCTCCAAAATGTATGTGGCTAGTGGGGTATCTTTAAAACACATAAGGTTGATGTACACATTAAAAGGTAAAGTTACAAATTCAGATTGATTCCTAGAGACTTCATGAATGTGTGCAAGTTGTTTTCTTGGACACAGTATAGAAGTCATTCACCACTGCTTGCTTTTGGAGCTGCTATTGTCTTCCCACCACAGTTTTGGACTCCTGTGATATCTCTCAACCAAATATTAAATAAGTCTGACTCATTTAGTTTTTAAGGTAAGCAAAGGTTGACTGCGCTAGTTCTGTATAAATCATTCAATGAGAGCTTCCTTGATGAGTATAACACTCCATTGGATCCATTTTTAATTAAAAAAAAACTTAGTTAATTGAAGGGTCAGAACAGCATATTTGAGATGCTGTTTAGATCTACAGGGCATCTATAAGGGATATTTTCACTCAGGTTGCCATTGTGACTGTGTCAGTGTAGAAAATTTGTAGATGGGTACAGAACTAACATGCCATGTGCCAGTTGTATACAGCAGGGGCTCTGTAAATACGTACTTATATATTCACATTGTGTAATGGGCAGTCAAGAAAGAAAACAGTCCAACTTGGTTAAGAATTTGGCCATGATGTTAGTGATTCAGTATCTGTGAAAGGAAAGTGTCCAAATAATAACAATCCATTGTAATGCTTCCTACATTGTGACAGCATTCTTCTTTATCCTATACCCTTTAGGACAGTGGTTCTCAACCTTCCTAATGCCGCGACCCTTTAATACAGTTCCTCATGTTGTGGTGACCCCCAACCATAAA
>JANHFM010007448.1:15247-25696 GCA_032468115.1 Grayia smithii | reverse complement strand
CTTCAACTCCCAGAATTCCCCAGGCAGCAGAGCTGGCTGGGGAATTCTGGGAGTTGAAGTCCACACATCTTCCAGCAGCCAAGGTTGAGAAACACTGTCTAGGAAATGGTGGTATCCTTACCAAAGGAAAGGAGCTCTGAAAATAGGACTGCAGTGGGTCAGTGACTACTGAGGGTTCCAGCCAGGCATGAGTCATTGACCTATGATTGGTCTGGTTTTAGCTTCTGTCATCAAAAATGTTATAAAAGAACTGATACTTTTTTCTGCTTTCATGTGGTCTTCTTTTATGGATTTTTATATAGGTTGTGAGCCTCATAGTAAAAGAGGCACATTTAGTGTGGATTTTGGTTCTCTAAAAAGTAAAGGATTTTTTCAGGAAAATAAATATCTTTCCTAAGATTGTGATACATTGATAAGGACTCCAAGGAAGCTTTGCATGCAATAAAGAGGGGCCTCTTGATGATATGAATTTTAAGCACATTTCTGGATCAGTTATTATAGTTAGGAATTTTTTAAGACTTTAACTTAAAATACATTTTATTAATAGAGAAAACAAATAAAACTATAATTGAGAGAGAGATAAATGGTGGCTATACATAGAAAAAAAAACACCTAGATATATTGTGATGATGAAGATAAATAAACCATAACAAAAAAGAGGGGAAAATTGAATTAAGAAAAAAATGAGATCCATATATTATCTACAAGAATATATATCAAATTAGATTAGTCTTTGATTATTGAACCTAGACAATATCTAAATTTAAAAAAAAAATAGATTATCAAACCTTTACCAAAACTCTGAATCCACTCCTTAAAATCAGAAGATAAGTTTTGTTTCATTCATTCATCACTAAAGCTAATTTTCATTTTATTTTTAATTCTTTATAACATTGGATTGTTGGTTTTCCTTCAGTATTAAAAATTCTAAATTTCCAGATACCTCTAAAGTTGCTAAAGTATCCGGATTATCCCACACAATTCATGCATGTTTCTGTTGCCAAGCAAATGTTCTAGATAAATCATATTCAAAATTCTATATTTGAAGCAACAATTAGAAATCAAGTGGCTGAAAATAATGATTCGTTTTTGGCCTGAGCATTCTAAAAAAATCCCTTTCAAACAATTTTCTTTGGTCTTTGGTTAATCTACAATGTTAGTTTTTAATGTGATTTGGAATCAGGAACTTTTTTTTTTTGACTGATGATATAAAGTCTAAATTGTCAAGAGCAATCTTCTTTCCACCTGTGATCAGTTGAATTCAAGATAAAATAATGAAAACCAAAAATTGGTTAGTGGTCTATATATCTTAATGAAATTATGATATGTTTTCTCTGTATTTTGCCAATTCTTTTTGTAAAACATCTCCAAAGTACTGACAGCTTCATATACAGCTTTCATGAGCCATGTTTTAGAAGAAAACTGTAGCACCATCACACCATGTTGTGTTGTGTAATAACCCCTTATTCTTGCCACTCAAGAGTATAGTGTTAATACTTTTTCTAATACTTGATTTGCCTTTTTGCCTATCAGATATTCAATATCTGACAGGGAAAATAGCACTATAGTACAGTTACAGTTTAACTTTTTAGTATACTAGCTAGATTTATTATTTTATGTAGGTTTAACTAATTTTAATGGTTTGCATTTTTATTTTATTTTTTATTTTTGTTGTTGTAATACTGGCCAGTTTGAATAACCTTTTTTGGGTGGGAAGGGAGGATATAAATCTGATAAGTAATATCAATACTAATAGGAAACGATACAAAAACTGAAGGATTGTAACCCATAGCTTGGGTATTGATGTTCCTCCATGCCCAGGTACTTTTTTTCATTCTGTATCCATTCTGTATGCATTTCAGGTTACATCTTTCTCAAGCTTTTATTTTTAAGTTTTGCTAGCAAACAAGAAGCTATTCTATATGTGTCAATGTTATTCTCTTGTCTGTCAGTGCTGGATACAATCTAATTGATACCATAGCTTTTTAGTTTGTTTATTGTTAGGAAGAATAATGAACATATGTTAACTAGTAGAACTTAAAAGCAAGATGTGATCTTTTTAATATTTCAGAATTACTTGAATTGTTAATGACTTGTGACAGACATGTTCAAAGATTGCCTAGTTTGGTTGGGGGCCTCATCCAAAGCTTTACTCATTCTGGAAATAGCAAGAGTTGTATTCTTCTGGGTTGTGTATAATTTAAAAATCATAAGTAAGCTTGTGATTGGGAATAGAATACAGTCAGTTCTACAACATTACAAAAAACTTCTTTGCCTTCCACATAAATAGATTGAAAGGAAGTTGTGCAAAATGATAGGGTGTCCATAATGAATTTCATGCCCATTACCATGAACATGATTGCTTTCTTAGAAATACAGGGATCACTAGGCTAAGTAACTTAGAAAAGCTAATCACAGAATTGCTCTGTTTGAGGCAATGATAACTAGTAGTAAAATTAAGAATCTTGGTTTTTCATATCACTCCACCACATTGCTTTAAGATGATTGGTCTAGCAACTAAAGTGTTTTGACTATACAGACCATTCTGATTTGAAGGTAAGCTCTTTTGTTCTCTCAAACTGCCTTTTCTACCTGGATGTTGTGTGCAAACAATGAAAAGGGAACATTGCTGCTATAACACCAATCTGTACAGCACTCCAGAGCTGTGGGAAACATTTAGGAGCAGAGCTTCAGTTGAGTCCCAAAAGCAGAACAGGACAGGTGTCCTTGTCTTTTTACTAAAATCAAAATAGATTCCAAATTATTACACTGAATTTCAGGGTTCATATTTATCCATGTAATTAAAATTATTTCTGTGTTTAAGTGCTACCATTTAACTGTTGAGAAAATTTGCATTTATCTGACATACTTCAGACTAAATTTTTCAGGACAGAGACTCTTAATCCACACTTTATTTTGGGACTGTTCAGTATTCCAGTATTTAAATATGGAAAAATGCCCTAGGATTGTGAAATGGGTTGTCCCATTCAGGTAGATTAAAAATGATTAGAATGAATTATGATTTATCATGATTTCCATTATTTCAAATGAGAGTTTTGCCAAAATTTTAGGCCAAATCTTTATGATATTTTATTAACCATAGTTCTAGATAGGCAGCAATGCTTGTTTATAAGGACATTGTTTTGAAAAATAATACTTTTTTGTCCATAGTGAGTACCAGTTTGTATAATAGTTAAGGTATTGGGAAGGTCTAGTTGTTCCCTGGCCATGAACACTCTGTGTGAATGTGGTCAGTTGTTCTTTTTTTAGCCCAACGAGGTGTTGCAGGGTTAGTTCAGGAAAAAAATGAAGGGATACTGCTATCTAAGCCTTCTGGAATTGCTAGACAAAAAGTGTGACACCAATTGTAGAAACAATAGTTACTAATCGTAGTCACAAACACTGTAATGATATGTTATATTATCAAACACTCACCTGCCCTTATAGCATGTTCTTGGGCCTAGAAAAGAGTCTTAAACAATTTTTTTCTGCTGGGATGGAAAGTTTAATTCTTTTTCCTTGGGGAATCATTTTTATCAGCATTTTTTTTTTAAATGTTCTGTTTCATAGTTTCACAACTAATGTATTATAAGCTGAAATTTCTGTATGTTCATGGTGACAGTGTTTTGTCACTGAGAAGCACTCTGATTTGCTGGGCCAAAATCCATAGCCTTTTCATTTACACCATTTTAAGATTTAATTAGTGAGGCAAAATGACAGTAATTCAGGTCACATCCTACAAAGTCAATACAGTATTCAGGCTGCATGAATGATTGATTGATTTTGTGGAATTGTGCAGACATTGTTTTAGAATGCCATTGTAAAATTTGGAAGAGGGAAGAGAAAGTTGAGAAATACTTGATGAATGAATTTGATACATAGTTTTTGATTCCTATTTTGGGATTCTTTGTTTTGTAAGGCATAAATGAAATCTAAGAATAAAGCTTTAGTTAATTTACCAATGGCCACTTGTACTATTTGGAAGTTTATTTGTAAACAAGCATTATTTGATTAGCACTTTCACCTGTTATAGTTGTATAATTCTGACTCACCCTATGAGTGAAGTGATTCACCCTGCAGAGAATCAGATCTCATTCATGCAAGTAAGAGTCAGTGGTGCCCTTTTTTGGGGGGTGTTTAACAATTGCCATTAGTGTAAGTTTTCAGAATGTAGTTGTAGTTTCTGCAGCTTAGTAGAATTGAAAAGTATATTAATTGCTTTTACAAACTTCTTTGTGAAAGGGGTGGTTTTTTTTTTAAAGGGCTCCAGTTGGATCTAAATGAAATCTATTTGTACCTCCTTGATTGGAGGGAGTTGCCTTGTTCTTTAGCATTTTGTCCTGAAATGGGAAAGTGGTGAAAGTATAAAAATGCTTCTATGTAATACCCACACAAATTACAAATTCTGTGTAATTTGTGTGGGTATGCATTTTTAAATTGTAATGTTTATTTAGCACAAAATTCTATTCAAATGATTTTTAAAGAATGCTAGCTTTTTCTTCTCAAAGGCCTATAAAATTTTATGGTACTTAGTTTTATAACACAAATGTTATATCTAAGAGAAGATAGATCTTTTTCTGAATGAAGTGATTGGTATAGTTCATCCTTTCTGTTCTTTAGAAAATGATTAAATCAGCAGCCAAAGTAAAATTCTAAATGAGTTTTCAGAATTGATCTAGTTGAAACTGAGTAACAGGGTGCTCATGTTTCCTAACCATATTTTATTTAAATGTAAATGTTGTAGTACAAGACTGATCTAACAGGAAACTTACCTATATTTGTAAACTTTGTATTGTTTGAATGGTATATATAGTCTAATTTCTCTTAAGTTCTCAGGGCAGAGTGATACACTTGTTATGTCATACCTTCATGTACGGGTTGGTTTTTGGGTTGGGTTATGATTTTTTTACTGTGCGGTGTTTGCAACCGCTAATTATTATTTTTTGTTATTTACTGGGATTTGAATCATAGTCTTTGTTTGTATTTATTATTAAAAGGAATAAAATGTTCCTTTGTTCAATATTGAAATGTAAACAATTTCCAATTTTAGTCTAAAATTCTGGAAAGGCATAACTTGGCAGTATAGAAAGACATAAAGACTAAACCAGGCCATGATTCAATGGCCTGGTTTAGTATAATACAGCATTTTCTGTTTCTTGGATTTGTCTACTAGACTGAATATCTAGTAGATTTATATCTCTTTATAATGCAAACACACTGAATTACAAATTACAAAGTTTCAGGTGAATAGGAAGGCTCCATATTTCTATCAGAGAAATAGTTTTTCAGTGCTTATTTCTTCAGTGCATAGTTAATAACAGAAGAATATTACCACATGAGCAATATAGGGTACATCTTCACCAGAAATCTTCAGGTGATGCCAAGCCCCTGCTTACAGTTGTGTGCTCATCGCAACTGTAAGAAGACTTATTTTATGTATTAAATGGTATAGGTTTACATAACTTTAAATAGCACCAAAACTCATGGGATCCTTCTAAGAATTTTCTTTGCTGATATCTTTGCATTTTAAAAAAAGATTTTATGAATATTTTAAGATGTTCCAGGTTATGTTTCCAATCCTTGTTAAACTAACTACAGTTTATAATTCTAATGAAAATGTTGAAATGCCACAATGTCTTTTTTAGAACCAACTTAAATGGTAGGGCAATTATTTTTAAGTGACCATTCCAAATTATTGGTATAGTAATTATAACAAACTTAGTATTTAATTCTTAGAAACACGTACAACTTAAGAAATGAAAGAAAAAGAATTCTTGCTCATATGAATTTTTGGTGACATGTAAATACATTGTGTTGATGACAAAGTAACTTTATATATAAGTAACTATTTGTAAATGAAATTTCACTTTGACATTTGACATGATAAATGAAGTAGCTAAAAAAAGGTGTTCTTTATTCTTAATTGTACAATATGTCACCTTTCATAAAATTGATGCTAGGATAAAAGGGAAATAATTTGTCATGTCTATATAGGAAATTTACTATTACTCCATATTATTACTCCTCATTCAGTATGTCAGAGTAAAAATAGCCATTGTTGTAGGAATTTTAAGGTGAACTTAATTTTGTAAAGCATTTTACAACTTTGTGACAAAATGTATTTTTTCATCTTCCCATGAGGCAAAGCTTCATTTAAGATTTCTCAAGAGATGCATGAAGGAAGTGATAAGTTGTAAAAAGGTGAACCATATTTTCCATTACATAGATGAAGCATTCATCATTTTCCATATGTTATAGGAAAACCTATCTCCTGAGGGCAAGGACATCTTGTTAAATTATACTTAACTATCCACAAAGGGATAATGTTGTAGCCTTGGAACTTGTCAGGAATTAAAAATTAACAGGGTATTAAGCTGTTGCCCCCACAGATGTGTAAAATGAGTACTTTTCTCTAAGCATACTCAAATCATTACTGTTATTAACCTTGCAGAATATACAGATAGCATTTTTTGCAATTTTTGAATACAGTATATAATACAGTGTATCTTTGAATGCTTCATTTATTTTCAAGATAGAAAAGCTCAGTGTTAAACCATCTGCGGAGTATCCAATTATTCTTATGCAAGGCTTACTTCCATCTCATACTTAGTAACCAACCTTCTTCTCCACTGATGCATAGCATTCTATAATTCTGGATGACCTCATTTCCCAGACCCTTCCGTTCAGCTGGAGTAACTTTAGCTAACCAACCAGTAAATATCTCCCCAGCAGAGCTACATTTAGTGGAGAGTGATGTGACTAGTGGTAAAGGGAAGTCACTTGTATGATATAGGCAAAAAGGCCCCTACTTGTATAGAATGAATTTGATGTAGGTGTGGGTACTGTCAGGGAGAGTAGAAATTTCAATCCAGCTCTATTGAAAACTTAAGAAAACTGTGCCAAGCCACTGTCCTTAAATTTATCCCCTAAATATTTAGTTGGTGTCATGGGCAAACTGTACAGTTTCCCACAAAGTTCTATGGAATTTTAACTATTTCTTTTTTAATTTTCCTTGGGTGAATGATGGGGTTTCTGCATGGTGTCTACATGAGAAGTATTTTGACTATAAAGGAACAACTTCTAAAGAGATACTTCTAGTATCTCTCTCTTTCCTCTCCCTGGAGTGTAACAGGCTGACAGTCACTTTAATTGGTGGGAAGAATGTTTCCACTGTTTCTTGTTTTGATAATGGTCTGACCTGATATTTGCTCCTGAGCTACTCAGAATTGGGTCTTGTAACACTTCATAAAGAGAAAAGCTGCAAAGTGTATTTCAAACAGCCTAGATCAGGGGTGGACAATTATGGCTCTTTTATGACTTGTGGACTTCAATTTCCAGAATTCCTGTGCCAGCATGGTTGGCTCAGGAATTCTGGGAGTTGAAGTCCACAGATCTTGAAAGAGCCATAATTGCCCACCTCTGGCCTAGGTGAAATAATCACCAGATACAGAAGGCAAGAGTACTATCGCATTTATTTTAATATCCCTTTTTAGATTATTTATTGTTCTTTTTAAAATCTGTGAGCCGCCCGGAGTCCTTCGGGAGAAGGGCGGCATATAAATGCAATAAAATAAATAAATAAACAAACAAACAAACAAACAAACAAACAAACAAATAAATAAGAAAGAGTATGGTGGAAGGTAGGGAAAGCATATGTAAAAGTCAGAAGATCCAGTTGGTGGCAGGCTATCATTCCTTATCCTGATCATATTCCAGCCTATCATTTTTCAGCCTATCAGTTATTTATGACTTCAGATTATCTTTGTTAATGCTACTATAGCAGTTCCATGCAAAAGTTTAGGGCCAGTGTATGTTTCGATAAATCAGAAACTGAACTTGTATGTTTCAGTGAATTACATGTTTTAGTAAATCTCTAGCTGAACAAAAAACTGATAAAATTTTTACAAGGTGCAAAGTCAAGAACAATGGAAGTGGTGGTTTGTACAATTTTGGTGTGATTATTTCTCAGCATTATGTGATTTGGCTTCTGTTATTTATGTTTTGCTATTGAATTTTTAAAGCTGGTTGCTAAAATGAAGGGTATGATACTTTGAATCAGTAATGATTGAAGCAATGTATAAATCTGGGTAATAAACTGATTACCACATTTGAACACCTCTTTAGCCAGTAGCTTGTAATAGCTGCTTTGGCAGAATTGACAGCTTCCAAAGTTTTCCTCTTTCTATTGTTGTCCCTTTCATTCTATGCTTCCTTTAGGACCTGTCCCCTTTCCCTTGCAGAGCAGTTCTAATTCAGAAATCATGTTGTTACTTTGTAGGCACGGCTTCTTTGAGACCCTTCCAAAACTTTCCAATGAGATTCAAATACTCAAAAACCATTCTAAACTTGTTTTCTGTTACTTTCATTTTTCCAAATATCAGGGTTTTCTCCATAGTTTTTTTCCCCTACTAGTAATGCACACCAAATATTTAAACTTTAGCTTCACTATTAGTATTTCCAATGAGAAATTTGGTTTTAGTTCACCTGATAGCCTTAAATTGATATAAACATGAAATAGTGAAATGAATATTTCACTAACATGCATTTATTAAAGAAAAGACAATCAAAGATGACTTTTACAAGTGATAGGTAATGGACTTTTGGTGACATTATTTCATTGTGTAAACTACTAATATTTATTTAAAAAGCTCTGGAAAATTGTACTATACTTTATTTTTAATAACATATATCTACCATTTCTAATGCTATAGTTCTACCAAATCCAGCAACAACTCAAGCTTTCCATCTTTGCAATAAGCAGATTGCATGGAAGCTGCATATTATATGGAAAGAGACATTATCCGACCATTACTACAACCCTAAATATTTAGGGGGTCACTTTGTTATAGGGCTAACATATAAGCAGTACTCTACCAACACTGAAGGTCAGTGCACAAAATAACATCCTCAGAAAATTAATAAGCTCTTAAGGATCCTTGTCAAACCAGTGGTCCTTAAGACAACAGCTCTAACACTTTGCTACTCGTCAGGCAAATACTGCATGCCTGCCCAGTCTGGTATGAGTAAACACTTACTGAGAAAGTAGATGTTGTTCTAAATCAGAAGCCCCCAACCTTTTGGATGCCAGAGACTGGTTCCATGGAAAGAGGTTTTTCTGTGGACTGGAGGGGGTATGACTCTGTGCTGTCTGCATCCTGCAGATGGGGCTTCACTTATTTGTGCAACTTGGTTTTTGACATGTCATAGACAGATGCCGGTCCACGGACCAGGGGTTGGGGACTCCTGCTGTAAATGAAGCTAGTAGAATTATTACCAGATGCCTAAAACCTACCACTCTAGATAAGGTCTACCATCTAGACCTAGATAAGGTCTACCTTGCATACTTTTCCAGGAGAAGCAGCCGCATACACAAAGTGGCTTAAATCATTTGTATCTAGACAACATCCTCCGTATGATCTACAATCAGCTCATCAGAGATTAACATAAAGGAAAAGCTTCCTAAAGCCCATGAATAACTTTGAAAAATTTTAAAGCAGAATTGACCTGTGGAAAGTTACAAAGAACCAACAGATGGCATCTGGGTCTGGCAAAAGCGGGGAAGTATGAAAATTGTTGAACAGACTGCAAATGGTACAGCAAGATCTAGAAACACTCTGAACAAATGGGGCTATCTGGTGGCTTTTGCCATTTGTAATTCTGGTGTCATTCAGAAAACAACACATCTGTATACCTGTTCTTCGTGTCCTCATCAGTGTACATTTGGGGACCTCATGGGAGTGCAACAGAACACAATGTTGCTAGTTTCCAGGCAAGATCTATTTAACGGGTACATATTTAATCTTTATTCTAAAATTGATGTAATATAGTATGCCTTTAATTATGATGCTTCTGACACGAATAAAGAAACAAACAAACAATTTTTGCTCCAAATGAGCAATGGAAAAGGCCTGGGTTGAGTAAATTGATGTGGGGAAAAATGGAGTTTTGGTTAAGGCTAATTCTAGACTTTGCATCAATATTTCTTCACATATATAAGTGCTTTAAATTGTCCCAAATTATGTGTCTTTCATATATGTATTTCCACATGTCCCTGGAAGTTAATTTAATCATGTCTGTCTGTCTGTCTATCTGCAATGCGTAAATGTTTGTACATCTGAGTTATGGGTGGTACAGTGAACAGGCAGCTAGAAAGGAGAAAGTGTAATTTATCATTTTGCCTGCTAATTCCCAGTTTTCTTCTACCTCCTGAAAAATGAATGAAATATATTTGTGACAAACTTTTATGTTAATAGTAATCATTATTCCATCCAACATGGCGGCACGTGCAGACGCAGCAGCTGGTTGCTCCTCAATTCAGAATTTGGCTTTTAAACTCTAAGACTGACTTGTTAACAAAATGCGAAATGAATAAGGTCCTGAATCACCAGAAAGGAGAGAGGGAAATCAGATTGTTATTAAAATCGAAATGGAAATATATTTGAAGGAATC
>JANHFM010007441.1:223033-235137 GCA_032468115.1 Grayia smithii | reverse complement strand
AAAAAGTGTCACTCAGTATTAAAGCTGAAGCTAAGAACTAACCCAATGGTGGATTCTCCAGGAGAGCTCTGGAGAACAATGGATTCTGTGAAACTTATCTCAGGGCCTAGTCTTCCAGATAGGAAAACACACAGGAAGAACAAAACAAACATATCTCCAACAGGTCAGATTATTCTATAAACTATATCCAAAATCCAGATCTATGTTTAGTGCCATTATTCCCCAGAACACTGGTTTTTTCCTGCTGCTTCAATTCCAAATGCCTACAAATTGGGGATTTATGTCAGAGAGTTACACTTTTCCTCATGTGGCAGAGACGATACAATAAAAGCAATGTGGGGCTTCCTCCTCTTTAAAAAAACAAAACAAAACAAAACAAAACAAGTCTAATCAGAAAAAGGAGGAAAGTTTCCTGAGTCTCTGCCCTCTATCTAGATTGGCAGATTAGATTTGACTGAAAGATCACTGAAGCTTTCCTTTAACATCTTTATACTTGAATGAGATTTCTCCTCATACTAACTGAAGGGCAATAAGCCACCATGAACATGCCAGGCTGGGAGTGCTGTGGAATAGATTATCAGGAGAGTGAAAATAAGATGCACTATGGCAGGGCTGTCAAACTTCTGTCATCATGTGACGTATCGTGACTTTTCCCCTCTTTGCTAAACCAGGGTGGGCGTGGCCAGCATGTGACGCATCTGGCCCACAGGCCATAAGTTTGACACCCCTGCACTATGGCAAATTCAAAGAACTGGATATGGTTAACTTTGGAACAAAGAAAGCTGGGATTGCAATCTTCAAGTATCTGCCAATTGAATCATGCCAATTGAAATACTGAGAATTAGCTCTTAAACTACAGGAAGACAGACTCTGGTTGAAAATTAAGAGAAACCTATTAGTAAGAACCATTCGAAAATGAAACTACTCTCCTTCTCCTTTCTCTGGTAGCCAAGGAGATATGGACAGCCATCTGTCAGGGAGACTTTACAATACTATGATTCTATGACTATGAATATATTTATTTCTGAATAAATATATCTTGGATTGAGACAGATAAGATCTGGTCAAAGTTGCAGTTAAACTGGGTGACTTGTGGCCAACCATGCTCTGTCAGTAGAGTTGTGAGACTAAAATGAGGAAAAGTCTCATGTACTCCTTGGAAAATATTATTATTATAGTAGATAATTATATCACAGTATCAAAGGATATAAAAAAGATATAGAAAAAGAAAGAAGAATATACAAATGCAGAATAATGACAGGGATTAACACAAAAGGGATCAAATAACCTGTAACGGTTAGCATCCATGGGGAGGGTAGGAATCAAAATTTGAAAGATAGCAAGTACAATGGTATGATCTTTTTGTGTATGTGATGCATGCAAGGTTTGGATGGCAATACTATACCAGCCATCTTACGTACACACCCTGACACGGAAGGGAGGGAGGGAAGGAGGAAGGGAGGAAGGAAGACATATTTCAAGATAATAAAACAAACTTCTAGGAGGAGCTCTTCACTAGTATATCAACCATTGAATTGAGTCAATGGTTTATATCTTGGCTCTATTCACTATTTTGTCTTACTTTCAAATATGCATCCCTCTCCAGAACATCTCTTAAAAGCATACTTAACTTCACTCTGGAAAAACCATGCATATTTTAGGTTAGAGTCAACAGATTGGACATCTGGGAGCATTTGTGAAAAACGTATTCTAGTTTCTCTGTATTCAATGCTATTTCTCCTTTTCTAACACTAACAGCATATGTCTGCTTGATGAAAATATTCTCTTCTGAGACTTCTGTTCAGTTTTCCTGAAGATGGTGCCAAATCATGATGCAAGTGTTTATAAACAGAAGGCAGGGACATTATATAAACCTCCACAATCTGCCTACCATACTTCTTCTTTCTGCCTGTACAACTGTAAGACTGACACCCAATGGAAGTGTCTTTTGTAGCAATTGGCTGTACTTAAGTAATAGATTGCTCATTATAATTTGTAAAATATTGTTGCAATTTGATAACACCTTTGTTGTTAACAGCAGTGTATTTGTAGATTAATACATAGAAGTTGTATTAATAAGAATCCCAGTTGTTTCACTGTAAAATAAAGTTTATATTATTCCTTAAAATTTACTTTTTAAATGTTTGGGGGGCGGGAAGTATGGTTTAAAGGTTTTAATTTAATGCAGTCTTTGGCCTTAATTTAAAACTCTGCAAATTGGCTTTTAGGTTCTTGCCAACCTTCCTGGCTTGGCAAACTTTTCCAAAAGGGTTGAATATTATCATGTGGTTTGGTTATCTAGGTCCAGTCCCACCAACTAGACTTTCAAAGAACTATGACAGAAACAAAAAGAATATTTATATAATTGTAGAAAATCTCTTTATCATTTAGAGTTAAGTTTTAAGGACTGAATATGTGATTTGCCTGTGCACTAGCCAGACGACACATCAGTGCCACCTATGAAACTCATAAAACTGGTTGAGAACCATTAATCTAAAGCTTGCAAAACTTAAAAGGCAATCTCAGTACAAGAAATAATTTGTAAGGGTAAATTATTATTTTACCACCAAGATGCAAGTATGAATTGATTATTTTCTCCAGCAGCAGATACCGTATTTTTCGCTCCATAAGATGCACCTGACCATAGCACCTAAGTTTAGAGAAGGAAAACAAGAAAAAAAAAATCAGGTGGAGCCTGAGAGGACCACAGATAGGTGTCCTCTCATGTGCCAGCTCTGCCTATTCACTCCTGTACTGCGGAAAAGAGACAGAAGAGGTGGGCAATGACAAAGACAGAAGAGGCGGGGTTCAGCACTATAAAAGGTCCCCGCTGCCGCTGCCCAACCTGTGATGCAATATTCGCTCCATAAGACGCAGAGACACTTTTTTGGGGAGAAAAGTGCATCTTATGGAGCAAAAAATACAGTAATTAGTAAATTAAACCAATGGATAATTTGCCAACTTTATAGTAGTCTATTATTGTCTTTGCTACTAGTGAGGCAAACTGTAGCAGGAGTCACAGATACAGCCTGGATGGCTCTTTTTTCTGCTATTAAAAAGAATTAAACGAAAGCCTTGATTAACAAACGCATGATGGGCAATGAAGGTCAATATCTTGTGTGTTTTTTGTTTATGCCCCTGTAACATGAAAGAAATTAGAGGTGAGTTTGGGAAAAACTATTCAATATTCCCAATCAGTGCAATGTAGGGCAAAGGTTTATTCTGCTAGATAACATGCATATACAAGCATGAATAAGATGAGAGTACAGTCAATGGATCATTACAAAATACAAAATAGGAGTTGGAAGGTACCTTGGAGGTCTTCTAGTCCAACCTCCTGCTCAGGCAAGAAACCCTATACCATTTCAGACAAATGGTTGTCCAATATCTTCTTTAAAATGTCCAGTTGGACCATTCACAACTTCTGGAGGCAAGTTGTTCTACTAATTAATTGTTCTCACTGTCAGGAAATTTCTCCCTAGCTCTAGGTTATATCTCTCCTTGATTACTTTCCATCCATTGCTTCTTGTCCTGCCTTCAGGTGCTTTGGACAATAGGTTGGCTCCCTCTTCTTTGTAGCAGCCTTTAAATATTGGAATATTGCTATCATGTCACCCTTAGTCATTTTCATTAAACTAGACATACCCAATTCCTGCAACTGTTCATATTTTAGCCTCCAGTCCCCTAATCAGTGGTGGGGCTGCTGCTGGTTCACACTGATTCTAGTGAACCGGTAGTTCCGACCATCAGCTGGCCCAGTCCCCCCCACATCCTGTCCTATATTTCCTTCTTTCTGGCTCAGCTGATTCGCGTGACACAGCTGATTTCCGCGCCTCCGCTTTTCTACTTACTGGGGCTGCCTTAGAAGGTAAGCAGCTGAGCTTCAAATTGCTGTATTTTGAACGCTGTGCACAAGTGCATTAGGCATGTGCGTGCATAAAGTGCGCACTCACAGAACCAGTTGCTAAACTGGTTGCAGCCCACCACTGCCCTTAATAATCTTTGTTGTTCTTCTCTGCATTTTTTCTAGAGTCTTGACATCTTTTTTACATTGTGGCAATCAAAACTGGATGTAGTATTCCAGGTCTTACCAAGACATTATAAAGTGGTATTAACACTTTATGTGATCTTGATTCTATCCCTCCGTTAATGCAGCCTAGGACTGCGTTGGCCTTTTTGGCAGCACTGAATTTCTGCTTAGTACATGGTTTATTCAACTATATTCATGAATATTCATAGGAAAGAAAAGAATATAACCCTCAGAATAATGACTGATATGTATTTCTGAGAAAGATGGGCCTTTGTGTGTGTATGTGTTTTTGTCAAAAAGGGGTGGGGCTTCAATCATGCAATTGCAATCAACTTCTTGACTCCCCTGCAGCCATCCCACTGTCTCTTTTGAGACAGACCATTTTTAAGAAAAAATGGATCTTGGGGGAAAATGGAATTGGAAAAAAGGAAAACAGTGATAGAATCTAGAGTGATAGTAAAATGACTTCAAGAAGATAAACTCTGAGCTCCGTATGCAAAGGTATTAGATAAGAGATAAATCTCCCAGCTGAACGAATCAAATGTGGATGAAAAACAATGTGGACACTGCTTGGAAAATAATTGTGTCTGAAATATTCCAGAGAAATATGTGGATTTATGCTAATGGGAATTATAAAAAAGGATGCTTAGTTAAATGACAAAGTAAAAAGTGCTATGGAAAAGAAAAATAGGCATCAAAGAGAATGATTGTACAATGTTATACATGTATAGAAAAATATAACTTCAAATTATATAATCAAAGAGAATAAGGGAAGATTAAGATTTAAAATGTTATTTTAAAGGGGGAAAATTGAAAGTGAGTAAAAAGAGCTAAACCAGGAGCTTCTAACACAGTGATTTTAAAATTGAGGGCAATTTTCCCCAAGGGGGTAATCTGGACGTATGTGGGGGGTGGGGGGAATGGAACAATTAGTCATTCCTTGTTTGTGACTCAAGGATACCATTTGGGGCTGCTGCTGCTGACATGCTTAGGTAAAACAACAGAATGTGGTTTTAAAAAAATCAGATAATTACATTATTTGAGACTGGAAAATTGTGATATTGGTGTGGTTCATATATATCCCCCGAATCTACAGCCTGCGACTTGTTTCATGGATTTATGGATTGTTAATTCTGTTTTGCTTCCTGTTGGGCTGTATGTATTTTTCCCTACTACCCCCAAAAGCATTCTGTGTTACTGAGAATATTCAGTCTACATTGATAATTGTTTTTATCTATGCATCCATAAGTGTTTTTCTTACAATTTTCTGCATAGTTTCCCTGAGCATGACAGTAACCTCCTTTTATGAAATATTATATAAACAGAGAATTAAAATGCCTTTGGAACATCAGCCATCTTAACTTGGTGTCCCTCCAGATGTGTTTAAATAGAGCAGTGAAGCGGTAAAAATGTGGCTGAGGCTTCTCAGTATAGCACTTGACATGGTTTGAACTGAATCTACAGTTAAACTTAAGCACTTTTACAGCAGTTGATTGCCTCTGAAGAACGCAGGTAAGGCCCCACCTTATATCCTAAAGTCTGGTGACTTTTCACATTTTTCACAGAGCAATGGAAAAATTGCCTCACATTCCTTAATCAATAAAAAGTGACAGATGCCTATTTTCAGTCTTTTCATTGTTATTCAGTAAAATTCTATCTCCTAATATTATCTTTAATGGTATAAGTCACTATGGTATGCAATGCTATTATTTGGTTAAAAAGCCCAACATGATTGCACACTTAGTGGTGACAAATTCCCTTACTGGTGTCCCTGAAATAATAAAAACAAAATAATGTTTGAATACACAGCTTAAAAAAAGCACAATTACCAAGGAAACATATTTTCAAATCATGCTTTTTAAAATAGTTCGGTTTAGAAAGATTAAAAAAAATGCCTATTCATCAATGATGAAATTATGTTTTTGATTGCTTTAGAGAAAAGAAAAATTCAAAGATAAGATCTGAAGCACCTCTAAGGATTAAAGACTGAAAAGTATATAAGGAATGTCATGATAACATAGTGAAATAAATAGTAACATCCACTAAGCAGAGCCAGTGATATAAAACGAGGATTTGAAACACATAATCATGAACATTGGATGTCTATAATATATGAATAATTTACGATAACTATTTTCCTAGATTGTCAATAATCATTTTGATAAAATCTTAAATCCTTGAAATTCAGATTTAGGATTAATAATAAATAAAAACTGAATGGATTTCCAAGACCTGAAAGCTGGGTAATTCTGACAGTCTGGTGTGAAAATTGTGGTTTCAGATTGATGATACAATGTGTGAGCATGGCTTGTCACTGGGGCTACAGATTGTATGCTGAATGTCTGTGGTTTCTACAAAGGGCAGAGCCAGGGTCAAGTTGAACACACTGTTTATAAAGGAAACAAAATATTGCAAAGTAAAAACATTTCTGTTCATTGTCTTAGGGAGGTGGACTGTCTTTCTCCATAATACTTTATTCTACTTGGCTGGCTTTAATATCTTACCCAGTCAGTCTGCATTCCATAGCCACCTAATTAATATCCTCATTCCTTGTTGGGATAGGTTTGGGATTCTAACATTACATTTTCATTCTTTAAGTTGTTTTATGTTTATGCAAATTTCACTACTCCAAAGACTCTAAGGACTTTCCCTTCCTTATAGGTAGTGCTTGAGTTATGACTGCACTTGAAACCAGGATTGCTGTTGCTATGTGATGCAGTCATAAAATGCAGCATCATGTGACTGCATCACTCAGTGATGGCAATTCAGGCAGTTGTCCTTGTAACTCAAGATGTGTGGATTGTTAATTGGGAAGTGGAGGGAGACCCAGGTAAGGAGAGAGTTCATGTGACCATGGGGGTGCTACAATGGCCAGAACTTTGAGAACTAGTCATAAGTCCTTTTGTTCAATGCCAGTGTAACTTCAAATAATTGCTTTAAGAATGGTCATAACTCATGGACTGTAGTATCTAACCACTCTACAAAAATGCCCTGGCATTTTATTCTGCTATATCAGTATGATGTCATTTATATCTCACCATTGACACATGTGTTAAACAACTTGTTTTTAATTGTCAAATGTTAGGATTCCCCCTTAATTCACAAGCAGCCAGCAGCAGTTTCTATACTACTGACAATGCTGTCAAGTAGCCCATAGCCAAGATTATATTGATAATTCAGGGTGGTATGAGCAGAGCCTCTCCGCCAAGACCCTGGATACCCTTCAACCAAAAGAGCAGCACATATCTGCTGTTTTCAGCAGATGTGCAGTTGTGGGAGACCATTATTTCTCCTAACAAAGAATCAAAGCCCAAGTCAACAAGCCTGCTAGATAGAGCAAATGTATGAGAAGTTGTCTTATCTTTCTTTACATACATCATTATGCAGTTGAAAAATATCCACACTGGTTGTTTAGCTTCAACTATATTCTTAGTGGCTAATGATGCTGAGAGGCATCTGAGCTTGTGGAAATCAAGCTTTGTCCTGAACATGTTAAATCAAGTATATAAAAGGATCCATACCATAATTAAGTCTGGAATTATAGTCATAAATTGCACTGATTGTTAAGTAGGTCACCATGTGATTGTGACTGATTTCACAACATTTTCTATAGTGGTTGCTAAGGGAACCCATTGGACCCAATGGGCATTTTTTGCCAGAAACTGGAAGTAAATAACATCATTGGGCAAAAAAGTCATAAATTGCAGTCATATGACCACAGCATGCTGCAAATGGTTATAAATATGGGCTGGTTACCAAGCACTCAAAATGTGATCCTGTGATCCTGTGGAAGGCAGTGGCTGTTGGAACTTTGAAATTGGATTGAAAGTAGCTCTGTGGAGGTCTGTTGTAACTTTGAATGGTCACTAAGTGATCAGTCATAAATTGAGGACTACCTCAATCAGTACTATGATTCAGCAGAAAGGTGGAATTGTAATAGCAACAGAAGGATCAAGAGTGGAGAGAGCAAATCTTATGCTGGTATAGTTTTCTCCCAATCAAGGACTGGTGAACTAACTTGGTAGTGGAAAAAAAATGTCAGCCATTTATTTTGATTTTACAATGTCAGTTTTGTGACATAAATAGTAATACTCATCTTCCTTATAAATGGAAAACAATGAACATTAAAAATAATCAGAGCAAGGGAATATTATTACCCTGCAACTTTCCAGAATTTAAGCTGCATGACTTGCAACCCTCATGGTTTCAAGATTCAAATTGCATACAGAATGAGGCCTAGATCATTAGCCAGAGGAGCATAATACCGAGGCATTTTCATACATTGAGTCAATGAGTTGGCCCTAAAGGTATTTTTATTAAATAAAAATTACAAAGTAATTTTATTTGGTAATTAAAATTTAATTTGGCAATGAAATGTCTGCAAAAAAACTAAGCTCAGAGAGCATCAGGGCCCATAATTTTAGTTTTGCTACTTAGCCTACAGTATTTTTCATTAATCAGAACAGCAACATTTGGTTTTATTACTCACTGACATGTAATATTTCTTCAAGATAACATCTGTGACCATATAATTTAGGAAATCCACACCCAAGTTGCTCAAAACCTGTTCCTCGTTTTTATACTCAGAATTAAAGAATTGGAAGGGATCTTGAAGGCCTGGCAAACTGGCAGCCCATGGGCTGGATTCGTCACGTGCAGGGCATACCCACCCCAGCTCCGCAAAGGCAAAAAAATGTCATGATGTCATGTGATGTGATCAAATTTGACACCCGTGTTCTAGTCCAACCCCCTGCTCAAGCTGGAGACCCTACACCATTTCAGATAAATGAGTGTCCAATCTCTCCTTCACTGTTGATCAGACAAATTATTTCCTCTTTTCCTTGTTTACTTCCCTTTGCTTCTCTCTGTGAATAATTCAGTCTATGTGGAGCTGATTTAACAGCACAACACTTGCCTTAAATAAATCAAGATTGAATGATAAGGAATTGTCACTGCAAGAAACTGTAAATACCTATTTGAGGTTTTGGAAAACTAAGACATGTTTTCATATACTTTTCTAGCACTTTTATGTATCTGCTGTCCCATTCTTAGAAACATGTGCATATGCTAGCACAAGTGCTTGTGTATTAATACTTTTCTTCTTGACATGGTAAAAACATTCCTCATTTTCTTCCTCATAGCAAATATAGTAATTATGGAGTTCCTTCTTACTCACTAATTACTAGGAAGATACTTACATGATTGTACTTATATTCAAATATTGTTTGATATATGTGCTTTGTGACTAGTGCTCCTTCCTTAATCTCTGTTATCTAGCAGTTCCTTTTTATTAAAAGAAAAAGATACTGATATTTCTTTCTACTACGCTTTCTACTATCCCCAAGCCTAAGGAAGAGCTAAAATCAGAACATGTTTGCCATTGGTTTATGTATTTACAATTGAAAGAAAGATTTAAATTAGACAAGAAGAGTTATGGATTTGACTTTGTTAAAAATGAATTGGAAATCCTACTGTGTGGCAGTAATGAACAAATTATTGCTAAGGTTTATAAAACATTATTGATGAATTTGGAAAGTTAATATGTACAACATTGTATGATTCAGTGGGCAAGGAACTTTGGACATAATGTAAACTTGAACAATGGGAGAATATGTGGACAGAAAATTTACACTAAATTACAATTTAAAAGAAAATTTTTCTAAGATGATATTTTGTTGGTATTTAATACCAGATAAGTTATCAAGAATGTATAAAGCAGTGGTGAAGTTCCAGATTTTTTACTACTGGTTCTGTGGTGTGGCTTGGTGGGTGTGGCAGGGGTAGGATACTGCAAAATCCCCATTCCCTCCCCACTCCTGGGGGAAGGATATTGCAAAATCTCCATTCCCACCCCACTCTGAGGTCAGCCAGAGGTGGTATTTGCAATTCTCTGAACTACTTACAATTTCTGCTACCGGTTCTCCAGACCCTGTCAGAACCCGCTGAATAGCAGCCCTGATGTGTACATTACTGAGTGGCATTGTTTCAGTTTGCTCCCTTATTTAAAACATCTTAACATTACTGTACTTTAAGTTATAGTTTACCACCATGGCTTGCTCAAGCTTTTGATGTTCTTTTGTACAAAAAAGAAGAATGGGGATGCAAATGGATGGTATCACTTCGGGTAATGGCAGCTCACTTTTTGCATGTTTTGTTATGTAAAAAATAGCCTACATGAGACAATTATATGAACAAGATTGGGTTGGGCTGTAGTTTTTCACTCTGTTGGAGTTCTATTGTAGTTGTTGCCTGGAATTCTTTGACTTAGGGAAGTATTTGGGAGTTACATGGTTCCTTTGGGGATAAAGTGTCACAGCCTACACTTTTCTCCAGTATTTTAACACCTCGCAACCTATGCCAGTGTATAGAACCAATGAGTTCATATAGGAAATAGGTAGGGGGGAATAACACTTCCATTTTGGCTTCTTTAAATAGCATCCTTAGGACAATTTGTTTCCATCTGATGTCTTCCATACTAGTTGGACATCCTATGAGTCACACTTCCAACATGTCTGAAGAATGCATGTGCTCACTGTTAACCTGTAGTTATATTTAGTGTTTTTGTTCTTTTCTTTTAATTAATAAAAAAAATAATAATTTTTTTTAAAAAGAATGCATGGTTCCAGATGTGTCAGGACTGAAACTCTTAGAACTCCAAATGTAACATTCCAATCCCAAATCGTAAAAGATCAGTTATTTTTAAAAGTCTAGAAAAATAAATGGTTGTTTTATAACCATCCAAGGAGATAAAGGCAGCCTCCCCTAAACCACACTCTCTTCTAGCACCAATGATGTTACCTAGTCTGGTCACGAAACATTTGCAAGGAAACAACCAAACTGAGAGACCAACAAGGAATCCACACTTTAACCTTGAACTGCATATGTTCTCATTTGGGTTTGTCTGTGCTACTATAAGGGAACGGCAAATTGTCAAGGATGGCTTTTAGAAGACTGGAAGCTGAGTTGCTAGGAAGAATAGTGAGGCAAGAGAAAACAGGAAGGCACCGCCACAGCCATGGGTCTACAACAGCTCACCATGGCCAACTCATCATGGCCAGCTCACCAACTTGTCGCTGCAGGACAACTCACCATGGGACAAGAAATAGTGACTATATAGTATCTGTATATTCTGTAATTATACAATTACATTAAAAATATAATTTAGATGCTGAGCTTCCCATAATTGAAACTTCAACTAAAGGAAGCAGGATGAAGAACATAGAAGAAACTCTCCAGATCTCTGTAGGCAGCTTGGTGTCTTTTTTATCCAAGTAGGAAATCTTAAATCCTGGAGTCACGTGAGTTTCATTACTATATGGATGAATTCAGATTCAAGTTTGATATTTAATGTAAGAATATCTAAATTCTTGAATCAAGAACAACAACATGGACATTGTGCATTGGTACATATAGGACAGTTTGAATACCTAATCTGGTCCTTAGGATAAAAACCTAAACAGCTGCAAAAATGCCAGTTTAAATTCAATTAATATGAAATCTCCTCTAGCTGCTGGTGAAAGATGGAAAAGTGAAAGCTTTGCATGTAGAAAGATACTGATTCAGAGCAAAACTGTACATTGTTTTAAATATATCCCCTGCAGCTGTGCTTCTGCTTTTTTGTTTACAGGACTGCACACACAAGGGGGCCGGTTTCCGACTGAGACAATCATATATTTGGGAGGTCTTAAACTCCATTCCAACAGCTTGCTTTGAAAAATTCTTTCACTTCAGCACATTCTTATTTTAATCCAAAGCGCCAAAGGAGAGTTGTTGTTTTCAGAGAAAAGAATCACATGGGAGGGGATTGTTAAAAAAAAAAAAGAAGTTGGTAAGGAGTTTATCCATTGGCCTCAATCTAGATCGAACATCCCAGTTATGCATGAACCACAGGAGAGCAATGGCATCCAATGCATTTACTTTTCAATGAAGTTCAGCTTGCAACAATTGTTATTTCTAATAACAAAAAATAAAAATAGGCAGTTGCTTTATGCATTCAAAGCAGGGGTGAAATCCAGCAGGTTCTGACAGGTTCTAGAGAACCGGTAGCGGAAATTTTGAGCAGTTCGGAGAACTG
>JANHFM010007441.1:203028-217940 GCA_032468115.1 Grayia smithii | reverse complement strand
ATTAAAATCTTCAGATAAGTGGGGGGGTCGTCTTATACGCCGGGTACTGACCTTGCAAGATGCATGGCTGGCAAACTTTATTTTAATTGGAAAAGTTGGGGGTCGTCTTATACGCCCAGTCATCTTATACGCCGGAATATACGGTATTCATACAAACTAATGGGATCAGAACCAGTAGTAATAAATGAGGAAAGAAATCTTGGACTAATAGTGAAAAGTGATCATCTGCTGTAAAAAGACCAACAGCATCTTTGGACAATAAACTATTGACTATAGAGAATGCAAATATGATAATGCCATATATATGAATCAATGGAGCTGGAGCAGTTGTATCTGGAATATGTGCAGTTTTGGTTGGATAATATGTAATTAGACTTTGGAATTTGCTGCTATGAGATATACTAGTACTCAGTAGCTTGGCTGGCTTCAAAAAAAAAAAGTTGAATCAGTTCATGAAAGCCTGGTGATCAGTGGCTATTAGAGTCACCTTGAATTGCAAGAGGGGCAGCATATAAATTTCAGATGGTGGTGACTGCTGTTGAAAAATAAGATTTGAGTCTGTAAGTTTACTTTTCATTGTATTGAGCAATTGGATCCCTTGTTTTGATTGGTATTGTGGAGTTGGTATTTTTTTTTTTTTTTGCATTTATACCATTTATAGACCATGCAACTCCCAATTAGAAATAATTAAAAACGAAGAGTACAAAATAAAAGAATTATGAATAGCCCCAGAAACACAGAAAGTCCATCCAACTTTCCTTCTGCCCCAAAATCTGGGAGAATAACCGGGTGGCTGCTCTTCTGGTTTCCAGCGTGCGCATGTGCACCGGCCAGTTGGTCTTTGCACATGCATGTGTGCCAGAAATCAGAATACTAGGTGGCCAGTGCGCGTGCCGGAAACCGGAACAGCAGCCACCCGATGCGGACATGGCGGCTGCTCTTAAGGTTTTTGGCACGCACACTCCCATTTTGGCACTCAGTGCTGAAAAGGTTCGCCAATACTGCAGTAGGAAATACACCTTGAAAGGGATGGGGTGGTATCAGCAGCTCTGAGCATGCTCAGGCAGTGCGAGCCACAAACACACTATGCAAACAGCCCAGTATATTCCTCATTGTGTGCTTAACTTTACCTCTTATAATCCATTTCTCTCCATTCTACTTTAGTTTACTTTATTGTCATTGCAACTCGTACAATGAAATTAAATGCCATCTTCAGTGTACATTATAACTATAAAAATAAAACACAAACACACATCCTGCACATTCTATTCTCTCTGCTTTGTGAGAGAGAATAAGAAAAAAATGGCTCAGGCACTGGAGAGATTGCCTGATTTCTTTGTAATAGGTTTCCTAGAAAGTGCTTGAATTGATTTCAGTAATGATATTCATCTTTCCGCAAAATACTTACAATTTAAGTAAATTAAAATTAAGCAAATTAAAGAATACTGTGTGATTTATTTATTTTATTGTGAATAGTAGTGTAATTATGTATGATTCTGCCTTTGCTTGTACAGGTAGTCTTCAATTTACAATAGTTCATTTAGTGACGGTTCAAAGTTATATGACCGTTCAAAGTTACAATGGCACTGAAAAAAGTGACTTATGAACAATTTTCACATTTACGATTGTTGCAGCACTTCCATGGTCATTTGATCAAAATTCGGATGCTTGGCAACTGATTCATGTTTATGATAGTTGCAGTGTCCCTGGGTCACCTTTTGCAACCTTTGTGAGAAATGAAGCCAATGGGAAAATCAGATTCACTTAACAACTGTGTTACTAACTTAACAACTACAGTGATTCACTTAACAACTGGCAAGAAAGGTCGTAAAATGGGACAAAATTCATTTAACAAATGTGTGTCTTAGCCACAGAAATTTTGGGCTCAATGGTGGTCATAAGTCGAGGACTACATGTATTACATCCATATCAATGTATGTGATACTGATTGACTAATTACTTAGAAATCTGTTGAAAACCAACTCTGTCAGGTGTACTATATAAACTGCTCCCGGGAGCGGGAAAGGGGAGTCAAAATAGTGATTGAAGAACTTGTGACCACCATCTTGACTTTTTTCACCCTCTTTGTGAACAATACCGGCAACTGATTAATAGAAGCAAAAAAATGGAAAGTATGTACTTACATGTGAAATATCTTTTCAGAGGCAATATGTTGAAGAGCTTGTACTGGACATCACTTTAGCTTGAAACTGGTGACTGATACTATGAAAAAGATTAGTTATCACTTATACATTTATAGTATGTGTCCTGTTTCTCAAATTAGAGAATTGTTTTGGATGATCTTGTAGAAAATACTGTACGGATGTATCTCTTCCCTTTTCAGTGACATTTTAAGCTTCTAGTGAGCTTCTGTAAGGAAATGAGAAATAATAGTTTCTAGATTTCTAAATGTGCTTCAGAATACAGCTGAATGCTAAGCACATGGTTACTTACTCTGTGGCTTCCCTTTAGCAGAGTATTTTTGGTTTATATTTACTTTCATTTGCTTCGTCTGGGTTTTTTGGCTATCATAATTGCCTGTCATAATTCTTTAAGTTTTACTTTTGTGAGAAATCTTGTCTTGAGATTTTAGTCCTATTATTGTGACACTGAGCAATCGTTCCCCCATTTTTGCGGCTATCTATAACTTTTTTTAAATAAAGGAAAATAGTGTATTGTAACTACTATTGGAAATATTTTATTTCAAAATGGCATAACATTTTACTTGTCACAAATTTGATTTGTGATCTGCTACGTTGGAATTACAGAAAACATGATGTTATGGGAAGAGAGCTATGTTAGTCTGTATGGCAAGAAAACATAGTGGATAGCCCAGGAGTTAATCAAAAGGAAAGTATCTAAAGTTCTTAGAGAAAATAATTGAATACTTATAACATATATATATATATATATATATATATATATATATATAAGCAGGTTTTTAAGCATAAGATAATACTGTAATATTTCTAGACAAACTATCCAGGTATCTTGCATTATATAAATCCACATGATCAGATACTCTTTCTTTTCTTATGCATATCTGGCTTTTACATTAGACAGCAGTAATTAGATAATAATGAATACTGTATACGTTCTTAAATAATTGAATTATACATTGAACAATTGTTTACTGCTAAGTGGATGAATAATTGATTGAAAGTGTACGGAAGTAATTTTAACATATTTGGTTCTATTTGCCCTGGTAGGCCTACTCTAATTTCATGTTATTGTAGTTTTTTGTTATTTTCCTGAGATGGTTTATTGGTAATCTCCTTCCATATTTTCCACGAATTCACCATAATAGTAGGATTACTTTGAGGGAAAGATCATACATTGCAGTAGGTCATAATGTAATTTGTTTGGTTTTGATTTAATGTGCAGTCTTATATAAGTCTGGTCATTATTGTTTGTAAACTGAACTATGGGCATCAGGGAACTAACCATTGTGGTTTATTCAACCTAATTAAAATCAATCATGGTTTAATGCATTGTGTGAAATTAATTTAGTGTCAAACTCATCAAGGTTATCAGTGAGTATTATAGTTAAGCAAATATTTTCCTGGATTCTAAAACTTCCTGGAAGCAGGTGGTTGTCTGTGACTGTAGTATTCCATTAATGTAATTGTAGTTCAGCATCATTAAAACCCTACTATTACCTTCATTTAAAACCTTTCTGCACTCCACCTATATGTTTATGCATGCTAAAGTGGTGCCTTTTTTGACAGGAGAAAAAAAGTGGCTGTATTTGTAAAATTCATTGTGATATAGCTAACAATAGGAATTTACTAGATAACTGGAGCTTTGGACTGTGTCTCTCTTTTTGGATAAAAGCATTATTAAGGAACTGATACTTGGGTCATAATTCATTTATTCCCTTTGTTCATTTTCAGTTCCCCAAAAGATCATTTCAAACAGATAACCTTTAATTTAAAAACTGAAAACTTGACTCAATGAACTTGGAATTTTAAAATTCCACATTCTGGATTCAGTCACAATTTATATTAGGCTGTTGTGAAATAAATAATTATATTCTTGATATCTTTTGACTGCAATTTTACTTTTTATCTTTTCTTTTTTTTTTGATGAGATACTTAACAAAAGTAAAAGTTTCTCCTCTTCATGTGCTATAAATTAAGTCTTGGTCCTGAAGTTTAGGTAGATCAATTCAATTCTGAAATATTGAGCATAGTTGTATTTTGCAGATGTTTACCACTTAATTCAGATAAAGCTGCAAAACGTTATATTTGTAAACGAGAGAGGTGGCGTATAAATTTAATAATAAATTCATTTGTATTTAGGAAAAGAAGGCTATATATAAGAAAGCATCCAGTTTGATGCTTTTCATTTCTACGATGAGAAGCAGAACTGATTAGAGAATTGGAATGGACTTTTCAGATCCAGTCCAGATCAATCCCTGCTCAGTGAAGGATGCAAGTGTAGCATATAATTACTGAATGAAGACATTAGATTAAAAGGAGATCAGTGCTGTAAAGTGTTAGTTAGTGGGTGTAGTTTGGGTTAGATGTGAAAGTCCAGAAATAGTCTGTTATATTTTATAGGAATAAGTGGAAGAATAACTAGATTAGGGTCTAGTTAATCAGTGTTTTTCAACCTTAGCAAATTTAAGATGTGTGGATTTCAATTTCCAGAATTTTCCAGGCAACACGTTGGCTGGGATATTCTGGGGGTCAAAGTCCACATATTTTAAAGTTATTGAAACACTCACTATATAGTACTGGGTTGTTCAGTGAAAATCAGGATGAACTTTAAAAATCAAAGTTAATACCCTTTATTGGTTCTATGTGAAAACAGCAACCTCCAACTGCTATGTGGTTCTGCAAAAGGTCTATGAGCATGTCGCATCAGTGAGCCATTCTTAAATGACAGGAACTGTTGCATAGCTGCACAGCTAGAGCCCTATTGCCAAAACATCGCCAGAGGTGGACTGCCTCTATTTCTTCTCTTAAGTCTCAACAACCTGTGATGCCGCAAGACTTCCAGTTTCGCAACCTAGAACCCCACCTATGAGATGTATATCCGCACAAGTGAACATCTTGACAATGTAGTATAATCCAAAAAAGGTTGAAAAGCACTGTGTTAAAGTATAGGAATAAAGATTGAACTTCACATGAAAATGTCATATGACTTTATAGGTATAGCTGAGGTCTGATGCAATTATTTTCACACCTGGAGTACAGTAGTTGAAAGATACAGGTCATTCACATAAAAGAAAAGTAGTAGAATTGGAAGTGGAATAATATGTTAAAATATTCACATCTACATCTTGAGTTTGAAGGTCCTAAACTGCTAGGGCTCCTGCAGCAACAAAACTCTTTTCACTTCCACTTTGTGTAAAAATGAGTGAAGTAAAAGGAAAAAAAAAGACTATAAGTCAGCCTTCTTTGTTGAAGTGAAGGGAGAGATTTAACAAAACACTTCTAGTCCTGCTGTTTTGTTTAGGTTACTGAGGACAAACAACGAATCTGTCAAGCTTATATTTCCCTTATGAAATCTGAAGCTCAGAAGCTTAGGGAGGTGAGCCAAGAGTTCCCTCCAGTGCGGAAATAGAGTCATAACATTTAAAAACCAGAAAACAACCAGCTTTGTTATAGTCATTTACTTCACTGCAGCTAAGTTGGTGCTGGAGAGTTGTTTTAATTGTAGGAACACAGGTGTCTGGAGTTACTTTCTAACTGGTTTAAAATTCTCATATAGAAAATGCCTAAATAGAAGGATTAAATAAAAGCAAAATTTATTTTTAATGTATATGACCATTCACATATGTATGTGAGAAGATGTAAATAGATCTTGTAAAGTCTTTTTTGACAGGAGAAAAAAAGTGGCTGTATTTGTAAAATTCATTGTGATATAGCTAACAATAGGAATTTACTAGATAACAGATCGTTCAAAAAGGCATGAAGAAGGCACTAGCACTTATGATGTTACCTAGTTTGTGTAATGAAATGTCTGCAAGAAAACAAGCAAGCTCAGAGAGCACCAAGGATCCCCGTATGAAGAAGTTGTTGTGGGGGACTTTAATTACCCTGACTTCTCTTGGGGACAAACTCTGCCAAATATAATCACTTCAGAAAGTTTCTGACTTCTTTTTGCTATTTTTCTTCTTCAGAGGATGGAGAAAGGCACAAGAGTATTAGCATATGAGATCAACTCAATATGGAAGACTTAATAAAGTGGGAATAATGACATTTTGGAAGGAAATTGTAACACTGGAATTTCTTGATTTTGCGAAAGATTGAATCAATGTAGAGATATATAGACATCAGAAAAGTCTTTCTCAGTCTTATACTGTTTAAATTAATAAATTATTAGTGTTCAATTTCAAGAGACTGCTGTAGTATATTGATTTTGCAGATAATATACTTCCATCTCCCAGGTCAGGTATTGTTACTGTCAAGCATTTATTCTCTTGAGTTCCTTGTGTTCATTTTAATTTATTAATTCTAAAAAAGCCTAACCCTTTCTTGAATAGCTCCAAGCATCTTTGAGTAACAGTCGAACTATATTTTATATAACATAGTTGCAAATATATACTGAATGATAAAATTATCATCTGTGCATTGTAGTATAAAAATAAGCATGTAGGGGTAAACTACATGTAAAAGTACAAACTGGAAAGAAGATTTCTATAGTTTCTATTTTTATTTCATTAGAATATCAGCTGAAACAATTGTAAATGCATATAAAATATTGATTGTAATTATCAGTGGCTAGGAATTCTTATGTTGATCTAGAAGCATATTCATGTAGAGCCAGTTTGAGATAATGGTTTAGGCTAAAGCCTTCACGCTAAAAACCAAAAAATTGTGAGTTATAGTCCTACCTTAAACACATATCCAGCTGGGTGATATTGGGCCAATCACTACAGTTCCCAGGAGTAAAAAATTACTCGAAGGCGCAATGTTTAAGAATGTTTGTATATGATATACTACATTCTAGTTTCTGTGATTTATTTATTTATTTATTTAATAAATAGCATTTATATGCCGCCCATCTCCCAAGGGACTCAGGGCGGCTTACATAAAACAAAAAAATACAATAAACAAAAAAAACAAACCACACAATTGAAATCAGCATAAAAATTAATAAATACCCACATCAACTCAGCCATGATGTAGAAAAAAATAGAGTCTTTAGGTCACGGCGAAAGCGGAGGTCAGGGGCAGTCTGGAGCTCAGTGGGTAACCCATTCCAGAGGGACAGAGCGACCACAGAGAACGCTCTCCCCCTGGGGGCCGCCAGCCGACATTGACTGGCCGATGGCACCCTAAGGAGGCCCTCTCTCTTTCTCTTTAAGAAATACATATAAACATTCTTCCATGTTGCTATTACATATATTTACAAATTGCTTGTATAGTGGTACACAAATTGAGCTTGGTTTTGGGAAAGCTGAATAATTTTTTTTCCATACACAACATGTTAAAAATTATAGGGAACATTGGTGCATGGTTAAAAGAAATAAGAGAGAAGGAGGAGCAAGAAAATTTTGGGAGTGAACAGCCACAAAGGGAGGGAGAGAGGAGAGGAGAGGAGAGGAGAGGAGAGGAGAGGAGAGAGGCATACTAGTTAATCCTAGTTGCCTCATAAGCCTTGTCTGGAATTTGTCTCAAGTAAAATGTGGAACTTCCAATGTGACATAGGTTTTGAATCTAATAGCTCACAATCTGTCTCATTTATTTCATACACAATTGAAACAAACCACAAAGTGGTTAATTTGAAAATTCAAATAACAGTTTTCAAGTAGCAATGTCCCCTACTAAATTCAATAGGGTTCTCCTGCATAAATATATTGCCAAGCCTACTGATAGACCAGTCTCAGAAAACAACTCCACAGGAAGACTACAACCATTTCTATTGAGATTGGCTATAATAACAAGATCTTGCAAGAGTGATAGTGCTATACCTCTTCATCTTCCTTCTCCTTATAGTTCAATCTATTAGGGATTGTTGGTGTTTTTGGGGTTTAGTTGATGCTCTAGAAATGCCGTCTTATTTTTGAAAGCATCTTGTATATATTTAAATAAGGATGGGGAGGCATTGTACGACAGCTATATATGTTATGTTTAATGTATAGCTTTTGATTGAATAGCTGCAGTGCCTTAATAGTATTTATTCTTCTGTGTTGTAGGAACGTGGTGAAAGATGGTGGATCGCTTGGCAAACAGTGAAGCAAATACTAGGCGAATAAGCATAGTGGAAAACTGTTTTGGAGCTGCTGGTCAGCCACTGACCATTCCTGGACGTGTCCTCATTGGTGAAGGAGTATTAACAAAGCTGTGTAGAAAGAAACCAAAAGCAAGGCAGTTTTTTTTATTCAATGATATCCTTGTATATGGTAACATTGTTATTCAGAAAAAGAAATATAACAAGCAACATATCATTCCTCTTGAAAACGTCACTATTGAGTCTATCCAAGATGAGGGGGATTTGCGGAATGGCTGGCTGATCAAAACTCCAACTAAATCTTTTGCAGTATATGCTGCTACTGCCACAGAAAAATCTGAGTGGATGAACCACATCAATAAATGTGTTTCTGATTTGTTATCCAAGAGTGGGAAGACGCCCAGTAATGAGCATGCAGCTGTCTGGGTACCGGACTCAGAAGCCACTGTTTGCATGCGCTGCCAGAAAGCAAAATTTACCCCTGTGAATCGTCGACATCACTGTCGGAAATGTGGATTTGTTGTATGTGGACCCTGCTCTGAAAAGAGGTTCCTTATTCCCAGTCAGTCTTCCAAGCCTGTGCGAATCTGTGACTTTTGTTACGAATTCCTTTCCATGGGAGAGATGTCAACATGCCAGCCCACAAGATCAGACTCTTTCAGCCAAACACCAAAGCTTCCTTTAAATGACATATCAGATGATGATGATGATGATGACAGCAGTGACTAAATAATGGAGGAAAATGTTTTTATATTACAGTTGGTGTTTGAACTTGAGTTGTTGTATGAGAAACCTCTAGTTTCAAGTTCTCCTGAGAAATCTACCCTAGCCATTAAATTTGCCTGAAAAACCTTTGAATCATATGTGCCTCAGTATTCAAACCTCCAAAATATGTAATTACTCTTTCTGCAGGGATTGACTATTGCAAATACTTTCTAGCCACGTATACTTGATTTTCTTTCTACAAGTGAATTGGTCAGCAGTTCCCCTTTTCTAAACAGAAAGATTAGAAAATGTAGTGCAATCTTTTTCATTGCAGTTTGTACTAATAAGTATTCCATAGTATGAATTATTTTAATATTAGGATGGGGGAACTAAACCTGCATGAAACCAGTAATTTGGTTAGCAGATTGAAAAGGACATCTAACCAAACTTTGAAACTGATAGTTTACTTTTATTCTATATATTATAAATTCTGAAATGTTAGTAACTTTTTAAAAACAATGCAAAATGTTACAGACCAAGCAGTGCCTTGTAATGACTGCACTGTTGCAGGAAAAAAAAATAACCTTGCACCGGCATACGGTCATCTAAGAAACAGTTGGTGCTATTAGGATTAATTGCTCTTGTATAATGGGATTTCAGTAATAAGGGTTGTGTCTTCATCCCTAGAATTGAGGGCTGTCCAGCATCTCCTTGCACAAAGTGATTTTCATTAAGACGCAAGGTGAAGATTCAGCACTATTGCGCAATAATTGTGAGTTGATCACAAGTATGGTGCTCCCACAAAAGGGATAAAACAAATGGGGGCTTTTAAGAAATTAATCTTTCAGATGGATTTGATATCTAAACTACTTCCAAACTTGTATATTGTTAAATGTTTATAATTATCAGGTATAATTGAAAAGTTTGTCTCAGATCATGTTATTTGCTGTAATGTTTTGATTTGATATTTAAATCCTTAGATCATTCACTAACCTTTTTAAACTGTAGGATGTCAATTTAAAAATAAACTGTGTTCTAAAAGCACAAATTGGGAGAATGGGCTAGCTATTCATTTGAAAACAACATTTGTACACAGCTGACCTCAGGATGTAAATTAATTGCAGGTGATTTTATTTTAAATGTCTAAAACCAAGACCTGACAAATAGTACAAAAGGTGTTTCCAGTAAAATTTTACTTTGTACAATATTCTTTCTATAATGGTGTCAATTTTAGAGAAATGTCAACTTAGCTACAAAGTTTTGTAAAATCCCACAACATATCTCTATTTTTATATAATAGTATGTTTAATTGTTTTACACAGAAGTCTCTTTGACAGAATTGTGTGGGAATTCCATAGCACCTGAGAATTTATAAATAACATGCTGAATATTATTTGTGCAAAAATTATATTGTGCTTAATAAGTCACAGTTTCTGCACTGTTTTCTGCCGGTTTGACTATATTTATTAAATAAACCATTAGATCTGTATCTGTGAACTTGTCTACCATTCTATTATCTGGTTGGATGAAGAGTATAATATCCAAATTGGGGTAAAAAAAGCATATGAGGAATCTAGCTATAAAGTGATGAAAAGTGGGCTCAATTGACTTGCTTAGAATCTGTGGAACAACTGTATTGATGATGAGAATTCAATAGGTTAGATTCCCAGTTGATACTCAAATGCCTAAATCGGGAATGGCCTTGCATTAATGCTAGGAATTCAGACTCATGCACATAATAGGTCTCCCCTAGCTTTCCTATTTGCTCCTTGAATCCTAAAATTCAACATTTGAGGATACAATATTTCAAAGCTTCATTTAATTATAGTAAAGGTAGTTTTAATAGAATGATTATTTCTAGCATACTATAATATATATAACAACTTCCTTCTGACAATAATTAACTTCAGGGAGGCTAGTCCTTATGCAGTTATGAGGAGATTGAAGGCTTCCTCCTTAACGATAACCAAAGTTTAGTGTATTGTCTGAACCCCATATTGTGGTTAATCTTATAGGGAAATCATATAAATTATAGAGTGAAATTGGCCTGAGTTTAGATAATTTGACAAATTAATTCTAAAATTGTTGGGGCTAAGATTAGGAGAGGAGACCATCTGGGGCTCACTGAGGCTTATTCTTATGGTAGACCATATACTTAGGTTATGTCTGATGAAGGTCTTCTCTTGTGTTTTACAATAAGCACTAAAGACGATTTCCCATCTGTACATTACTATTTCATAATTACCATTTGATGCTTGGAAATGGATAGTTGAAGGATATCCTCCAATGTATGCTTCTTTACAAAGAAGCCAATGAAAACTTTTTGAATTGGCTGGATATACTTTATTTTTTTCTACCGATTAGCAACATCTTCCCTTCTTCATAGCCCAGATATGAACTGTAGGTTATGCGGATATAATTCACCTTTCTTAATGCTTACCTTACAATCTTTCTGTATTCAGTATCGAATGTAATTTTTATATTTGCCCAGTTATCTTTATATGCTGCACTTATGCTTCAGCGCTTTCATTTATTTGGCCACAAGCTCCTCCTATCAGCCCTCAAATACAGTCACTGCATACAAATGAAATTTGCATATGCTACAAATGATCCCTGATGCTGTTACCAATTGACAATGTAAAACAAATAATCGTAAGATTACGAGTGTGAAAGAAATTTTATGATTTTCCTCAAAATTTTATTTTGGAGAGTAAGCTATCTTGTGTGTTAAGTCAACTTTGTGAAAGGCTTAATAAATGATTTTGTAATTTTGTCAGACTGTACTGTTTTCATTGTGTAAATCTGAGGGCAACTATCAATAAGGCTTTTTTTGCTTGCTTCTACTGTGTAAAAAGAGAGATGTTAAAAGTACACTGTGAAATAGATATAGTTAAACATTATTTACAAGTCTGAGAAATGAATTCTAATATGAAGAGTAAGAAGATTTTGGAATGCTTCCACAGGGGATCACGCCTATTCTGGAGGGAAATACATTATTTCTTAAAATTAAGGGTGGCAACCAGTCAAAAAACTTGTTTATTTTTAAATGATTTGTTCAAATACACAGAGAAATTGTCGATTTTTGTAAATAGTAAAGGACTCTGAATGTATAACTTGCAACCTAATGAAGTAGCTTGATCTGAACAGAAGAAATAGTCATTATATCCCTTAGATGTTTTCTTAACTGCTGTTGAATTTCTGCACCTTGCACAAAGACCCTTTGTTCCCCAATGTGTCTTACGTTCCTAGGATCCCATGTGCAAGATTTCATTTTTGATTCAAGGTTCTCTGGAATAATGCTGTTGCTTGGATCCCCTGGATTTAAATCCCATTTTTGTTGTACTTATGTTTGGCAATATTTGAGGGGTATAAATATGAAAATATTTAACTTACAATCTTTTTTTTAGCAAGACGTAGAGATGAATAAAAGAAGCAAAATATTTTGGAGGTTGAAATCAGAGCTCTTGTTCAGGCAAAGACCCCAGGCTGGTTGTTTCTGGCTTGCTAAACTCAAGAAGTGTTTTTTCTTTTCTTTTCTGGATTTGAATAGTGTAACTTTTGGAACCTGTGCCACATTCCTGAATGCCACAGGGCTTTTGCAAAAAGTTCTCATTTCTCCATATCAGTGCTTAACACAATTTGCAAACTAATCTTACATTGGGAGATAAACCCCCACCATACACATACCCTTCATTCCTTGCTGAAACAGGAATTAAGCCACAAGGGTGGAGAGGTTGTTTTCCAGGTTGAATCGCATCATACCTCTTGGGAGAAATTGTGGATTGCTTTTAGCCCAAGAACAAAAAGAAGATTCTCCTGTTAATAATTGCCAAATGTAGCAAAAACTAACATGCATGTTTGTGTTGTGTGGGTTTGTGCATGAATGTGTTCAGGCATAAAATGTGCCTAGATTTGATTTACTCTGACACTACCCGAGGGTATTGGGGTGGGGAACTTAAAACATTCAGAAAAGCCTGATGATTGCCTAATTAAAGGTCATCCCTTTTTCATCTGTATTGGTAATACCCATTAAAAAGGGACAGGGCTTCAATTTTGCAATCACATCGTGACTTTTGACCTAATAATTACCTAGTAATAATGACCTAGTAATTATCTTTAAGTTTTTAAAGCAATATAACAGATCCTATAACTCATAATTAATGATATATTGGAAAACTAATTCCAACACTTTAAATTTCTTTATATATATTTTACTTTTATTGTTTTTGTCTTTATACCTTTCTCTAAAATGTCTAATTTTTTTAAAAAAGAAATTCTACCCTTTCCCATTAGCCTCTCATCTGAAAACCCCAAATACAAATATAGAGACATTCCTTTTTAAACTGATTTTTTTGCCCCATGTCAGTGACCCCTATTGTCCCAGGGGGAATCTGTTGAAAGCCATATGATGAGAAGGACAAGATGGAAATGTAAGCATCATTGCTCCTTTTTCTCTTATTTTCTAAAACTGCTCCTCTTCCCATAGTGATTTTCTGGTGAACAAAATTACTGTCAACACAAATCCAAGCTTCTGGCTTGAAAAAGGATTTCAGAATTATGTTGAGGGCTAGAGTTGCCTCTCTTGTAAGTACCCATACAATTTTTCAGGCATTTTTTCATTTTACAAAGCAGGCTATGGAGTGACCACAAACTGGTTTTTACAATGTTTTGTGGTCTTGACAGTTAAAATGTAGCTCCACATTTGACCATTAAATTAAACATACCCTCAATCACAAAGAGCAACTCTGAACTGAAAAAGAGCAACTATTAATAGAACCAGCTCTGTTCAGTTTAAAAAAAGAAACCCAGAAAATAGCAATAATGCTGATGGATAAAGAATAGGGAAGGCAGAAGCAATAGAGCCAGAAGCAGTAAGTACAGGACTTGGCTGAGAGTTTTGTGGTCTCTTTGTAGTTTTGTTTTTAAGCTGGTTTGTAGTTTGAAGGGTACTTGGTGGTTGTTTTCTTGCAGACATTTCATTACCCAAACTAGATAACATCATCAGTGCACTGATGTTACCTAGTTTGGGTCGTGAAACATCTGCAAGAAAACAACCAAGCTCAGAGAGCACCAAGGACCCCTCATTTCAACCCTGACTCATAAATATTATCCTTTATTTATTTGCACAACTTAGCTCAGGAATGTTCAGAGTTTCTCTATGTTGCATCAGTCACAAGATATTGATGCATCGGCCAAATTTCATTTTATTTTATCACAAAATAGTTGAGTATTTGGAGAAGGAAAGTTATGCTCTAACATACGATTTGTGTTTGTCTTCTTTTAACATGTTACGCATAGATTGGGTCCAAAAGCCTTTTGAATCCTAAAATGATCCATTAACAGTTCACAGTTTGAGTAGTAAGAAGAAACTATGCCCAAGGAGAACCTTTGGACAATTATATCTGATGTCCCAGTTGTGCCCTTTCTTTAATCAGGAATATACATAGACATTCACGCCTTTAGGGTTGGACTACTATAATTTCTTCTTTGTGGGGTTGCTCTTGAAGACTATTTGCAAATGGTTCAACATACACTGCCAAGGTAGCTATGGGTGCGCCTACCTTTGCTGATGTTAGTATCTCTACTGAAGAAACACTGATAGTCATCTTCTAGGCAGGATTTAAATTGCTGGTTATGACCTGTAAAGATTTTACCTCAATGTCTGGATATTTCCAACACAGCCCAATCTGAAATGATTCTGGAATTAAATCAGGGAGAAAAGGCCTGTAGGAATCCTGTCCCCATTTTGGTGGAACAATTTGTTTTTTTACATAAGGAAATACCTTTCTGAGTGTTTCTTCGGGACAGGGAAAGTATAGTCATTTGATGAAGGACTTGATGTGAAATTCAGACCTGTCCCTCATGAACGCTGATGCTATGCAGGCTTGTTTTCTGTTTCTTGTTTTCTGTTTTCTACTCGTGTATACTGCACGAGTCAAAAACAGGGCTGTGAAAATATTTACAGACCTCTCACATCCTGGACATGAACTGTTTCAACTCCTACCCTCAAAACGACGCTATAG
>JANHFM010007441.1:73174-87824 GCA_032468115.1 Grayia smithii | reverse complement strand
GAGGAACTCTAAGGGAAGTCCGAATTGCACCGAGTTTAGGACCCAGGTGTCTGATGTTGTCAAGGCCCACTTGTCTATGAAGAGAGACAGCCTGCCGCCGATGGGAGGCATGGGTGGTGAGTGATTTACGCCCACAGGATTGGCAATACCCAGACCCCCGAAATGGACGTTTGGATGAGGAAAATTGTCTAGACCGGTCTTGAAAGGATTGTCTATCTGTGGGGCGGGCCTGACCTGAGAATATGATCTCTGCTGAGAGGAGCCCTCCAAGGAGTAATGGCGAAAGGACTGCCTCCTATAAAAAAGGGGTGGACGTTCTGTCAGCTCTTCAAACCGAAGATGGCAAAACCTTTCTTTTACCTTTATTCTCAATGAGTAGAGGTTCCAAGGAGTCACCAAATAAGTGACTCCTATTGTAGGGAGCAGAGGTGAGTCTCCACTTGGATTGGAGGTCTGCCTGCCACTGACGAAGCCACAGTAGTCTTCGAGAAGACACCGTAGATGCCAATGCTCTGGATGCATACTTTGCAGCATTCAAGGTAGCGTCCGCGGAGAATTGTGTAGCCGCTATGATTTTGTTAAGGTTTTGGTGTAACCTAGCCTGATTAGGTGGCAGCCTGGACTGAAGTTGTTGTAGCCAAAGGAGAGAAGAACGATTGAAAAAGGAGCCTGCAGAAGCAGCTTGAATCGCCCAAGCAGCTGCTTGGTGATTCTTTTTAAATAAAATTTCAAATTTTTTATCCTCAGGTCGAAGACCTTCTGTAGCATCCCCTGCTGGGTACTGAGATGGTGACGACAGAGCGGCCACAGGGTTGTCCACCAAGGGAATCTGAAGCATCTGCGCAAATTTTGGAGCAGACCATTGCTTTTGGACCACATCCAAGAATAACTGAGGGGATAGCTGTTCCAGAATTGGCTCTGAAAACACACTTTGAGATTGAGTCATAGGTGTTTCCTGTGCTCCTTTGGGAACCTCATCTTCCTTCAGATCTGCAGTGGTTCGAGCTTTGTATAACAGAGATTTGAACTTCCCTATTGGGAAAAGCCCCGTGAAAGCAGGAGCATCAGGGAAAACTCCCTCATCCTCAGAAAAATCAGAATGGGCCTCTTCATGTATATCTAATTCCACACTACCCCCAGAAGCTGCAGGAGAGTGTTGATGGACTGAGGTCATACTTGCTGAAGGCGAGGCACAGCTGTGGTGGACTTAGTCAGATACAAAGGAGCTAGCTCTATGTTGCTGAAGACCTGTAGCTATTCCTCTAGAAATGGCATTCTCAATCAGAACTTGAATGTGCTCAGGAAGATCAGATAATTGATCCACAGCTCTCTTTTCAACAGAGGAAGGGGCATTTTGGTCTCTTTCTGGAACTCTGGCCCTGCCATGTTCTGCAGCAGCAGCAGCAGCAGTGGGAGATAACATACAATCAAAGGGGTTCTTCCCAGCTCCCTGTGACCCTGAGGCTACTATAGCAGGTGCAGGGGCAACCTCTTCAGTTCCATCAGGTGACTGAGCTTGATCAGATGATAAAGAAGAACATTGAGCCACCTGAGCAGCAGAACAATCACTATGAAGAGATTGTTCCTCAAGTGAGGCCTGTGCTGCGCCGCCCTGGAAACCTGCTTTTCAAGGGCCTTCTGCCTCCTTTGTAATTCCTTAAGTTCCACTTTAGAGGCTTGTTTACTTTTGCTTCCCTTGTGGGACTTGCAAGTACTTTTCCTGCCACTAGAGGTCCCAGCCACCTCCCTGTCCGGGGATTGAGCTGCCATTTTGTAAAAAAAGAGATTATTCACTGTTCCAAAATGGAGGTAGAATTCAACAGCCACATGGATCAGATGAAGGAAGGCAGGTCAGTGGCGGCCGTGCCTGAATTAACCAGACTCGCCAGCACATACACACACAACAGAATCTCCTGTTGGTCAGGGCAGCTTGCCTAGGTGAAACCTAGGATCCAGCCAGCACCAATTTCAATTTTAAATCTCTCCAGCCAGACAACAGAAATTACAAGGTGACTCCCAGGAGGGGAAATTTAGGAGGCCACAATCCACGGGCCTTCAGGAGTCCCAGGGGGGCAGCCACTCCTTCCTGGGACTCGTAGCAAAAGTTAGTATTTGGGAGCAAAGCCTGCCCCCCTGCAGCCGAAAATTCTCCCAAACGGCTGCTGAGTGGCTAACAAGGTTCCGCGGCACTTAAAATAGCCGCACTACAGCTGACTGGCGCTGTAACACTTCGGGAGCCGCAGGAGAGACGGCCCAGAGAAGGGACCATCCTCCAACTCAAATTGCAGCGCTGCAATAACACAGTCACTGGGAGCCTCGTTGGTAGCGTGGGCACTTTCCAAAGTCCTCAAAAGGGCAATTAAATTGCTGGTGGCGTAGTGGCAGCTCTGCCAGCCAGGCTGGCTTGGCGAGCTCGCAATTCTTAAAGAAGCAGTCCCCAATAAGGTATTGGATATTGATCCAAAGATTGGGTTAGGTTAATATATATAAAAACTGTTATATGACTTTACGTTTTCTGTAAATAAGTATTCTTTGACTTTAAATGTTATAAGAATGGTGATTGGCTGTACTGTGCTCAAATAGCTATAAAAGGGAAGCTGGAATCATAGTTAATTCCTTCTGCTTCTACTTCTACTACTGCTATTGATAAAAATACTGATGAAGAGAGACTGTTTGTGTTACTGAAGAAAACCATAAGCTAACCAAGATTTGTGTTGGAGACTGTTTTGAAGACGTGTTATCATTGTTTGAGAAGAAGAGTTTATTTTGCAAATGAAAGTAAAGACTGTTTATTTTACTACATTCAGCATTTGGGAGTTTATGTGTGTTTAACCAGCAACGTATCTTTTGCTGTTCGGTCTGTTGCACTGCTCTGCACTACTCTAGAGGGAAATTTTACCCACAACATAAGGCAATATATTCACTCCCCCCCAAAAAAAAGAAGAGAAAAAAAATTAAAAATAAAATTAATGGCCGAAAAATCAAACCTGAAAGGAAGGGAAGATAAGTAAAATTTAAATTAAAATCCTCCTTCCTCAGTGAATCCTCCAGAACGGGGCTGAACAGCCAGATCTGCATAAGATGTTACTCTCAGGCCGACTGAGATGAAACTAGGCCTCAGAGGGAGAGCTAAGGGGCGTGGCCGAAAAAATATGCCTCAGCCATTATGCAGATCCGACTAGAACAACCCACTTCTGGACGATGTCATCACCTCCTCTGGAGAATAACTTTGTTCAGATTAATACTGAAATATTCTAAGTTGCATCTGGCACAAACAGTTAACAGATGATGATACCTCCTGCATAGAGAGGATATACTGGAGATAAAGCAATCCAGTAAAGCTTTATCAGTCATTAAAGAATTTCAAAATACAAAGTTGGGGATGAAGCAAAATGTAAAGTACTTAAAACCACACCTGCCCTTCATAGATCAGAAAAAGCATAAACTAAAGATGTGGAAGATTTAAATGTGAACATGTGGTTTTACAGATCAAAGTCAAACTCCAGATCAACATCAAATATTTATTCTAATTTTCTTTTTTAAAAAGGCATTTTACAAGACAAAATGGCAGTTGAATATTGGTCTGTCTTCCAAACCTAGCCCCCCAGGTGCCCTAAGATCATTTTAATAATCTTTAATAATCATTTTAATAACTCTAAACTTTGTTTAGAGTTGGAAAGAACCTTAGAGGTCTTGCAGTCCAATCCCTGTTCAAGCAGGAGTCCCTATACCATTTCAGTCAAATGGTTGTCCAATCTCTTTTTAAAAACCTCCAGTGATGAAGCACCACAACTTCTGGAAGCAAGTCATTCCACTGATTAATTGTTCTAACTGTCGGGAAATTTCTTCTTATTTCTAGGTTGGATCTCTGCTTGATTAGTTTCTATCCATTGCTTCTTGTCCTGCCTTCAGGTGCTTTTCAGAAAACAAAAATGAAATGAATACTTTATATTTGTGAACCCAGCCTCAGGGCACTAAAGATGGAAAGCTATACCTACTAAAATCAAGTCCTTATGCAGCCAGCAAGTAACACAATTTCACCTCCTCTTTCAAGCACGGCTTTTAGACATGTGGGAGAACAGGTTTATGCTGACATTCCTTCAAACTAGATCAAGTGACTGAAATATTAAACACGATCACTTTGACTACAACACCAGTTAAATCTGAATCCACATTACTTGTCAAGAGAAGGTCTTATCCTTTCAGGGCCGTACAACTTGCATAAACAGTTTGCTACAGGGTTTTACTCAAGAATCTATCAAATGAAACCACAATAAGCATGCAAATGTGGCTTGAAATATATATTTTTGTATTATCCTTCATAAATATATGCTGCCTCTGCTCAATAGCAATTTTAAAGGATGTTTTGATAGATGAAGAATTGAGCATCTCCAACAGTTATTTCAATTCAGCTAGCAGAAATGTGTTCAGCATTCTGAGCTAAGGGAAAAGCAGCAAAATTGAGGAGAGAAATTATATGTCGAACACCCTTTCCTTACTTGACATTTATCTTTCTTCTGGCATTGCCACAGTTTGGCTTCGATGAGGGACATCATTCCATCAAAACATCTTTGTGCAAGCCGCTTTCTTTCTCTCCAAATCAGGCTTGTGGTAGCCATACTGGATGTGTTCGGCCATCAGATTACTATGTATTTAGAAATAAAAGCAATGGTGATCCTAACTGATCAAGATGAATAAAGGTAAATCTCACTTTGATCATCATTACATCTCTAATAAAGCTTCCTGTGCTTTATTAAGATAGGGTTTCCTACTCCAACTGGACACGTATCAATGCAGCAATTCCCACTCAAAGGGAGCTGAGGACAAAATGAAACCCATGATAGATCTAAGCCTACAATTCATTAACTTCCACCAAGGCAATTTTTGCAGCCAACCATACCAAGAAACTGGACTCCAGGCTCAAATTTCAATTATAAGCTATTTCTTGTACATGCTGTAGGACAAATCCATTGAAATGGAACATACTTAGTGCAGCCAATGTGTTTAGGAGGCGTTTTGAATCATTCCTCCTGCAGCATACAACTGCCAATCACTATGTTAGAAACTTATTCCCAAACTGCACCATCTGTGCTGAAATGCTCATTACTGACTGCTTCTGCAGAAGGCTGATCAGCAAACGGTGAGAGAATCTTTATACATACCAGTGACCCGTTGAGCATGAGTGGGTGATAGTAATTTAACTGGTGCAAGTACAATCATGCTACACCAGAATGGCAACTTGCGTGACTACATGCCAATTCCGTAGCAAAATCAGTTGGAAAAGGCTGCTAGAAACCTCAGCACAGACTTCTATTTAGCAAATTGGGGTATTTCAGCTGGCATAAAACCTTGTAAAATTAGGCACAGTCCTCAAATGGCGACCGCCACACAAGCATAATTCTGGGCCTATATTAGGTCATAAGTACCTTATATGTTTTTTAGAATAGTGTTTATTCACATATGGTTTCCTGTCACATTTATCAGACATTCTGTATATTTTTAAAGACTTAGATGCAATTAGCAAAAGAAATTGTGATCTAGAAATCTGTCTATGGGCCTTGATCTAAATCTTGACATTTCCTCAAATATATACACATTCAGTCATAAACAGAAAATAGCTTATGCTTTAACATAAACTAAATGTTAAGACATAAGACTAAATGTCTTCAAGGTGCTGGTGCTCACCTATAAAACATGGCATTGGCCCAGGGTACTTGCAGGACCACCTTCTGCCATCCTCCCAATGCCCCTTGCGCTCACATAGGGCTGCCCTCCTCAGGGTGCCATCGGCTAGACAATGTCGGCTGGTGGCCCCCAGGGCAAGGGTGTTTTCTGTGGGTGCATCAACCCTCTGGAATGGGTTGCCCACCAAGCTCCAGACAGCCCCTGACCTCCAGTCCTTCCGCCGTGGTCTAAAGACGTGGCTGTTTCAACAGATTGGCTGACTGACAGGGTTTTAATTTGTATATTGGGTTTAAATTGTATTTTAAGGGTAATTTTTATTGGTTTTTTAACTTAATTTTAATCTAATTTATTGATTGTTCGTTTCAGAAGTTTGTAAGCCGCCCCGAATCCTTTGGGAGAAGGGCGGCATATAAATCGAACAAAATAAAAATAAATAAATAAGTGTTGTACCTTATGATTCTTAACGAATGTATCTTTTCTTTTTATGTACACTGAGAGCGTATGCACCAAAGACAAATTGTGTTTCCAATCACACTTGGCCAATAAAGAATTGTATTGTATTGTATTCAATGGCTACCAGGATTTCTGGGATTGCTGTCACTAAACCATGCAGTCATGTGATGTTGTGCTTTATGACCTCATTGCTTAATTGTCATCATAACTTGTGACCCTCATTAAGGCTTGTTTTCATAAGAAATAGATGTCAATTATCCTACAGTATTTCACCCTGCTTGTTGACATGATTAAATATTCTGCCATGAAATAGCCCCTGCATATAGAAAACTAGAAGTCAGGAAAAGTTGTGCTTGACCATCTGCCTAATATTTAATTTCTAATTGAAGTCTGTACACAATGGACAAAAATAATTTCTTACCCATTTTACCCGTCATAACATCGGTCATTCTGATGTAGTTAGAACTTCAAGGATGTGGCAACCTTCTTTTCAGAGAAAACGACAACGATGAATGCCAGTAGCATTTTGGTTTTGATACAGAAGATTTTGGTGTATTTTCTTAATTCTTGGATATTCAATACGGCTGCTAGATTGAAAAAAAGCAATTGCCTCTCTGTTATCCACTTTGAGATGCCACAGTGGTGAAACATATCTACAGAAAAACATCCGGCTCCTACAAAACGGAGAAATAATTCTTCCAGCAGCAGTGTTTATTCAAAAAGTTCAGTGTTAAATAGCCCGCCAAAGAAAGGGCATGCCCGAAGCAGCCTTGTTTATAAAAACTCCTCATCCTTACTTAATGGACTGAAGAAAGAGCGAAAAGATTCAGAGAAAAAGACTTCAAGGAGAAGCCATTTCATAAAACCATTATCAGGTCATCTCCGCAAATTATTAGTCAGATCTTTTTTCTCTCCTTATCCTTTCCTTCAACATGTAGGAAAGATGATGCACTAAGGTTTGCTCAGTCATGGGAGAAATCCGTTGTTTATATGGACAAGGCCTCAAATCTTAATAAAGGCACAAAATATTTCCTCCTAATGGTGGGAGAATTCAGAGCAAGAAAATTCATCAGAAATATGTAAGCTGACATATTGAAATGAGAAGAGTTGGATTCTTAGATGCGCATTTTCCATGCCTGAAATAGAGAGAGATAACAAAAGGGACTTTAGTTCATAAAATAAAAATGTGCTTTCTGCAACGCATGGCCACTTCTTCATTTATTTGGTGAGGCTTTCTGACCACACATAAAATTCTTTATGTGCATGTTTAATCAGATTAAGTAAATAGTTAGTAGCTGTATTCATACTATTTGCAAAACATGCTTAATTTCAACATTACCTAGTTTTTCTGGGGTTATACATTATTTGTTTGTTTAATTTATATGGCTGCCCATCTCACAATTGTGACTATGGGTAGCTCATAGTTAAAACAGACACACACATATGCATGCACACGTGCATACCCCTCCCCCCAGTCTCACCATTCCCAAAGAATCATAGAATGTCTCAGACTAATTTATTTTATTTTATTTATTTTGTCAAACATATATTAGATAACAGATATAAGTATACACATAATTATGAATACAAGAGATGGATACAAATAAAAGGGAACATTAGGACAAGGATGGTAGGCACGCTGGTGCACTTATGCATGCCCCCTTAAAGACCTCTTAGGAATGGGGTGAGATCGACAGTAGACAGTCTAAGGTTAAAGTTTTGTGGTTTTGGGGAAGAAACCACAGAGTCAGGTAGTACATTCCAGGCATTGATCACTCTGTTGCTGAAGTCATATTTTCTACAATCGAGTTTGAAGCTGTTTACCTTAACTCTGTATCTGTTGTTTGCATTGACAAGTAGGATATTGCAGCAGATAATTTTATGTACTACGCTTAGGTCAGACTGAAGGTGGCGTAGTTCTGTTGTTTAAGCCCAACATTTCAAGTCTGGTGGCAAAAGGTATTCTATTGCGGGTAAAAGAATGGAGGACTCTTCTCGTGAAATATCTTTGGACACTCAATTATATTAATGTCCGATATACAGTGCGGGTTCCAGACAGATAAGCTGTATTCAAGAATTGGTCTAGCAAATGTTTTGTATGCTCTAGTTAGTAGTACAATATTACCAGAGAAGAAGCTACATAAGTTTAGGTTAACAACTTTTAATGCCTTTTTGCCAATGCTGTTAGTGAGCTCTGGTACTTAGATTGTTTGAGATGAGTACTCCAAGGTCCTTGACAGAGTGAGGGTCATCTACGAGGTCGTATCTGCCCAGCTTGTATTTTGTGTTTTGATTTTTTTTTTTTTGACAATGTGTAAGACAGCATTTGTTGGTTGTGATTTGGCATTGCCAATTATTTGACCAGTCTGACAGGTAGTCAAAGTCTTTTTGTAGGGTAGCAGTATTGTCAATGGTGTTGAATAGTTTTACATCATCAACAAAGAGAACACTTTTGCTTATAATATGATCGCAAAGGTCATTTATGTAAAGTATAAAGAGTGTGGGTCCTAAAACACTTTCTTGGGAGACACCACTGTTAACAGGTGCAGGATTTGATAGGGCATTCCCTATTTTGACTACAGGTTGCCTGTTTGATAGGAACACAGCTATCCACTTATGCAGGGATCTGGAAATGCCCTAAGATTTTAGGTTTAGAAGTAGTTTGTCATGTACCACTGACTTTACAGAATTCTATATAAATTGCATCTATTGCTTTACCCTGGTCGAGTTATGAAGTCCATATGTTTTTGCAGTGTAAGAGTTGCAGACTGCAGGACAATTATTTTTGAAGCCAAACTGCTTCACAAAATTTGAGATGACTCAAAGTGGGTGAGGAGATCCCAGAAGACAGACTCAACATTCAAAGGGATCTTGATAAGGTTGAACACTGAGCCTTATTCAAGAAAAAGCTGTTCCATTTGAGAAATGTAAGGGTTTGCACTTAGGTAGCCAATAAGATTTCTTGATCACTGGATTTCTGACTTATCTATCTCATGTTTCTCTTCCCAACCTAGCCTTTCTTGGCACCCCTCCTCTTCTTCCATTATTCAGAAACAGTGTCCTTCTCCTTCATTCTTCCATCCTCCTGGCTACATGCCAATACCATGGCACTTTTTTTTCCTTTTTCTATGTTTAAAGAGAGGAAAGTTGCTGTCATCTAGACCCCCTAATTTCTTTAGATGGCCTTGGAAAGGAAGAGAGAGGACAAGACAAGATCTGCTGATTTTTAAGGCAAGTGCATAACTGAATACTCATCAATACAAACAGTAAAAGAAATTGTCAGGACCCTGAAAAGACCCCACTTGATTGAGGAAGCAGGAAAAAAACTTTGGCTTCCTTCTCCTTCTCCTTCATACTCTGTACTAGTCAACCAATGAACTTCTTAGCTGAGGATGAACTCAAACCGTGATCTCCATGGTCCTCATCTAACACATTAACCACCCTGTCCCGCCTATCGGGGTGGGTTCTACTTACCTTTACTACCGGTTCTCTTCCTGCACGCGCACACCTAAAATGCGCTACTGTGCATGCGCGGTAACTTTTTTTCAAGGAAAAATCTCAAAACAAGTACTCTGCACATGCGCAGCGCGCTATTTTCGGGGGTTTTACCCCAAATACGTAAGTTCGGGTGTGCGGGTGTGCGGGTGGGCCCGGGTCCGAGCCGCGGAGAACCGGTTCAATGACATCATAATGTCACCGCTACCGGATCGTGCGAACCAGACTGAACCGGGAGCAACCCACACCACTGTTGCCCATCTATCCACAAGCCAATCTTTACCATCATAAGAAAAACAAACATTGTATATTTTAATTAAACCTTTAATAGCCCAAGACTGTTCATATACAAAATTCAGCACTAGGTCCCAGATTCCTTTTATGCTTTGTGAACTCTAATACTCACAAGATTATACACAAGAGTACAGGTGACCTACAGTTCAGTTTTCTTCTGTTGCAAACCCACACTGCTTTTGCTTTCAGGAGATCAAGTGGTGCATGAAAGTACTTAAACAAATGCAGAGTTTAGCATGAAAATAACATGAAGGACCTAAAAAATAATTTTATTAACTAATTTTAGGCATCGATCTTGAGCCTTGGAACCCTTTCTTGGTCCCCTGGCATCTTGTTTCCAAGGTAACAGCACCTGGTAAAGCAGATTTTTGTAACAGGTGTGAATTCAGATAGCAAGACAATTTTTTTTCCAGGTTTCAAAACTCTTGGCAATATAACTGATACTTCATAACTGAGTCTTAGAATATAGAATAAGAATATAACAATTCCAAAGTCTAAATAGATAACATACCTATTTTCTATAATAATAAACTGATAATTACTCATTCTATTAATATTTTAAATGTAAGGTTTGTTGAATCTTCTTATGTCTCATGTTTTAAATAGCTTTATTCTTTTAAGCAGAAATACACACTCACAAGCCCTGCATGTGACCTTCTTATGACCCAGAAAAACTTTAGGTGTTGCCTTCAAAGGCCTTTTCAATTATTATTGTATGTAAGGAAAGAAACAAATGATTAAATACCTGACTGGAGTCAAATGCATTTAGCTATAATTAATGCTAGCTAAACGTAAATGATATGTTTGTCATATTTTTGTCCTGGCCCCAGATCCTACTCCCAACATGGCATTCAGAGGTTGAATTCAGTTTGCACCTACTTAGAGCCAACTCACACATTCTAGTTTTGGGAATTTGCACTCCTTCTGGATTTATATTTGGCTTTGGCTCTCACAGAATTTAGGAAAGGGTTTACGGTAGTCCATCAAAGTTAATTTTAATTTATACTTTAAGTGCTTGGATTGTTTAAAAATGTTAAGTCAACCTGAATACTGTCTTGAATCAATTCAGGAAATAAACTGAATAGGTGAATGGATGGGATAGGTAGGTAAAAACAGATGGCTATTTTAACAGTTTGGTATCTTTCAGGTATTCTTTAGGATATGATTGACTTTAACTCCATTTGTGCATATATAGTCAAGTCTGGTGGTATATGGAATATTGACATATCTTTGTCCCATAAGGTGATCAACTTTAACAAATAAATGTACAATTGCTCTTGGACTTGGAGGATGAAAAAAGTCAACATGGCCAGGCATGCATGATTGAAGCCTCGTTATTATTATTATTATTATTTAATTAATTAAATTTCTATGCCGCCCTTCTCCCGAAGAACTCAGGGCGGCTTACAATAAAATAAACAAAAAATATAAACGACATAAATAGACATACACAAACATTAAAAACATTACATTAAAAAGGGGCTAAATCCAAGTTAAAAATACATAATTTAAAATTTAAAACTAACCAAGAATCAAATTAAAAGGTCAACCGTAGCCTGCCTGGTGGAAAAACCACGTCTTCAGGTCGCAGCGGAAGGAGCGAAGGTCTGGGGCGGTCCGAAGTTCCATGGGCAATTCTTTATTGGCCAAATATGATTGGACAAACAAGGAACTTTTTCTTGGTGCATACTCTCTCGGTGTACGTAAAAGAAAAGATACATTCATCAAGAATCATAAGGTATAATACTTAATGATAGTCATAGGGAACTGCACCAAACAGTAAGAAATCAATGAGTTTTTTTCTCTTTCCCCTTAACCCCACACTTTTTCTTCTTTCCTTTCCCCTACCCTATTTTCCCATTATTTTCATTTTTCTTTGTATTTCTGTATTTTATCTTTTGATAAACTAATAAAAATCCATTTTAAAAAAGAAACTAGAATGACGCAAAAGCATTCTTGGGACTGTCAGTTCCATTTTGGAGTATATGTACAATATCTGTATAAATATTTTGGAACATAAGACGTTAAATCCTCCATCTTACTCTAAAAACAAACTCAGCAATCTTTGCCATATCCAAAGAATGCTGTCTATTATTTGAGGGAAAATGGGAGGATTGGCCTGGCTGGAGCTGTGAATGGAGTTGTAGGTCCCACTAATTTTCAAAAATAGGTATTATGCAGACAGAATTAGGCAGATAAAGACTAGAAATATAACCCTACAAAAGTACATGCAACAGGAATGTAAGGTTCTGGGGTGGGTTCTACGTACCTTTACTACCAGTTGTCTTCCTGCATGCGCATGCGCGGGATTTGCGCGTGCCTAAAATGCGCTACCGTGCATGCGCAGTAACTGTTTTTCAAGGAAAAACCTCAAAACTTTCAGGGATTTTAGCTGAAAAACATAAGATTGGGCGCACGAGTGGGCCCAGGTCCGGGCCGCAGAGAACCAGTTCGATGACATCATAACATCACCGCTACCGGATCGCGCGAACCGGACCGAACTGGGAGCAACCCACCACTGGTAAGGTTGTTGCTGATGATGATGATTTACATTTTTAAAAAATTACCAAAATTAGTTACAGCAGACATGCCATATCCAAACCTACGCTTTCTGTTATATAACAATGAAACTGCGGGCTCCATACTGTGATGTTTAAAAATATTTGGTAGCAATTAAATATACTGAAACACTATTTTGTTCTTGCTTTTCACACCAGGATCGTGTTGTGCTGACTGTGAACAGGGAGCTCAAAGAAATCTTAATGTAACAGGCTTCTCATTTCTTTTGATTATGCTGACATTTCTGGCCTTCTGATTGACAGAATTAGGGCTTATTGTAACAACAATACTCCAAGCGAGATAGAAGTCAGCCATAACATCTGCATCTTGCTTGGAGATTCATTTTGAAGCATGGGAAAAAGTGTTCCAGATATTAGAACCGGTATACAGTTTTCCGTCCCTCACCCCACGCAGATAAAACATTTTTTAAAACATGTCACCAAATTGTTAGGCATTTTTTTAAAAAAATAAAATCAATGGGATAAAAAGAAAATGGAAGAACTATGATCGCCATTCAAACATTTTCAAAACTTTGAGGACTACAGAAAAATGATCACAGTACTTGTAGTAGTCAATATCAGATTTAAAAGAAAACACTGTGTTTGGCAGTAGTCCTTAGCTAGGCCCAGAAGCTACATCGAGTCAAACTAGGCCAGTACTTGGGTGGGGTTTTTCAAAAAATATTAAGTTTGTAGAATAGGCTAGAAAGTGAAGCAAACATCCCAGAACAATATGACCTATCAAAAAACCTGCAAGGTTGTAGCCCTACAGTCATCAAAAGTTGAGCCTCACTGAAAGGAATTCACTTATCATATTTAGAGCCTCCATCATGTATTTTGTAGCTTTAAACTTAGGGTTTTCTGAAAAGCGTTATATTTACAGGGTAACTAAGAATATTTGTAACGTTCTTTCTAAAAGTAACTTAAATGCAAAAAAACCCTCAGGTTTTTCCAAAATCTCATCTCAGAAAATGCAATGTGCAGATTGGATCTCAAACCTTGGAAAATAGGGACGGGAGTCAGGAAAATGTTCAACAGTAATTGGGAGCAGGTTATTATGTTCAGGTAGCCAAGGATTAATGGCTGATGCACAGTTTTCTAATTGGGAGGCAGCAAAACTTCGGTGCATGATTTCCAGATTAACAGGTGAGGCTTGAATCCCGAGATCTCTTTTCAGAAACAAATTGCTGCTTTTGAGAAATGGCCTTTGGGCAGATCAAAAGAACAAAGAAAAAGAAGCCACAAGACAATAGAGTTTTCAGAAGCTGAAGTGGCTGAGAAAAAACAGAGGCCAGGGATCTTTTGCTTTCAGGCCAGCATTTTCATGCTATTTATACAATCTGCATTTAGCATAAATTGCAAAATGACTTTTTCTACATTTCTAAAATTATTCTGGGCCTCGTGACCCTGTTTTTGCTCCCCACCCCCTCCCGCATCTTCCCCTGCTCTTTTAGCTATTTTAATTTGCCCTAACGTGCACCTGATTAAGAATCTTACATATATATTTACTCTTTTGTAATCTTTTATTTGAAGCTGAGCCCTGTCAACAATTTTGCTTTTTTGCACATTTTAATAGACAAGACTGAATAGCAGCTGATTTTGGAAACCTCTTTGAGCCCACTGCATCAACACTGGCATTATCATCCATTAGGGATGATGGTATAATTTGCATGATTTATCTACACAACAGAATATGATGCCAGCAAGCAGAGTGGCTTCCCCTTTGTTTTTGACTCCATTCCATATTATGTGACGAATATGATATCTGTTGTGGTTCCTCAATCTCCAACAATAACCAGGAAGAAGACCATAAACAGCTGTTTTAGAGAACTCACAGATCATACACAGTGAGAATTCTGAATATACAGCAGTGCCCACTTCCTCAAATCAAGGTGCAGCTATGTTTATTCTTCAATGATTACCATTAATGGGGCAAGGCAGGGTATTCATGAATGAAGGCAGACATACGTGTCCCAGGATAATGTTGCAGGATTCAGTCTGGGTTGGTCATTGGGACCAAGCATTTAGTTTTTTGAGCTTTAGGACTTGTGCTGGAGCCCATCTTCAGGGAATTTCTCTCTCACCAGAATGTGGTACCGGAATGAGCAGGGGTCTCCAACCTTGGCAACTTTAAGACTTGTGGACTTCAACTCCCAAAATTCTGG
>JANHFM010007441.1:0-10006 GCA_032468115.1 Grayia smithii | reverse complement strand
AAGGTTGAGAAACACTGATCTATTGTATCTGCAAATCATTTCCAGAGCAGTTTCAGTCCAATCAGCACTTTCTCCATTCCACTTTGTTCTCCCCCTTTGAAAACTGATGATTAATTCATCTCTGTATTTACATAACTTGTTAGGCAGCTCCTTCAACAGCCAGTTGTGGAGTAGAAAAATGAAGACACTACTCATTCATTCTACTAGTAATTCAAAACCTCTAATGTTTAATTTTGAAACTATGAATAGCTCTTTTTCTACCTTTATAACAGCAACCAAAAAAAATAAATAAATCAGAAGAGATTTTATCATCCCCTCCCAAACATACACAGCTTTATCTATATGCTTTATATTGGTGATTTGCTAAGGATTTTTCTTGACAAGCTGCTATGAGGATGAATAACAGAATAACAGAATTGCAAAGAACCTTAGAGGTCCAAGCAGGAGAAGCTATACCATTCCAAATAAGTGGCTGTCTAGTCTCTTCTTAAAAGCCTTCAATGATAGAGAACCCACAACTTCTGAATGCAACTTGTTAATTGTTTTCACTGTTAGGAAGTTTTTCCTTAGTTCTAGGTTGCTTCTCTCTTTGATTAGTTTCCATCGTTTCTTGTCTTGCCTTCTGGTGCTTTGGAAAATAGATTGACCCCCTTTCTTTGTGGTAGGTCCTCAACTATTGGAACACTGCTATCATATCATCCCTAGTGCTTCTTTTCTCTAGACTAGTACACCCAATTCTTGAAACTGTTCCTCATATGTTTTAGTCTGCAAGCCCTGAATCATCTTAGTTATTCATCTCCGTACTCTTTCCATAATCTAAATATCTTTTTATGAGCAAAACTGGATGCATTATTCCAGAAATTGTTTAACTAAGATTTTATCAATCAGTACTAATATTTAATGTGATATTGACTCTATCTAGCTGTTTGATGCAACCAATGATTATATTAAGTTTCTTGGACTGCCACCACACACTGTTCGCTTATATTTAAGTGATTGTCCAGTAGGATTCAAAGATCCTTCTCACAGTTACTGCTATTGAGCCAGGTTTCACCTCATCTGTACCTATATATATCATTTTTCTTGCCTAAGTGTAAACCTTACTTTTCTCACCATTGAATTTCATTTTGTTAGATAGAACTCACACATCTGTCAAGATCCATTTGGATCCTACACCTATCATCTGGGGTGTTCTCACCATTAGGAAATTTCTCCTTAGTTTTAGGTTGATTAGTTGATTAGTTTCATAAAAGACAGAGTCAGAATACAACTTAAAATAGGCAAGAAAGTGATAAGGGAACACTTGTCCACTCTAGACAAGTTCAAATCACCAGAACCAGATGGATTACATCCCAGACAGGGACTGGGTTCGGGCGAACTGGTAGGGACAATTTGAATCAGTTTACTGAACCGGTAAAAACCATCCCTGGTTGGCCACGCCCACACCCACCCACTTGTCCAGTCACTGCTCACCCCTTTCGGCCACTCACTAACACTTTCCTGCTGCTCGCCCCATTCAAGGTTAAATGCTGCAGCAGAGAGAATCCAAACTTTTCTCCCTCCATTCACAGCAGAACTACTGCAGCCTGTCCCTTTAAGGTAGTTTGACCACTGGGAAGGAGGGGGTTGAGGGGGACCATAAATGGAGCAGCAGCTTCACTGTGAATGGAGGGAGAACAGTTCAGATTCTCTCTACCACAGCATTCACTATGAGCTTTTCTGGTGCTCATACACACATTTTTTTCTACCGGATTCTGTGAGAGTGGCTTGGTGGGGGTGGGGTTCAGGTGACTGAGTGGGTATGGATGTGAGTGACATCAAGTTGGCCACACTCACTCAGTCACAGGCCACCCTCACCAAGCCATGCCCACAGAACCAGTAGGGAAAAAATTAAATGTCACCACTGATCCCAGAGTTCTGAAGAAGCTATAGATGTGATATTAGAACCATTGAGCCTATCTTTCAGAGAAACTGGTGTACTGAGGAATTATTAGAGGACTGAAAAATAGCTGGTTCCCATCTTCAAAAAAAAAATAAAAATCCAGAAAAACTACAGACCAATCAGCCTTATAGCAATACCTGGGAAGATCCTGGAAAAGGTAATCAAGCAACAGATTTGTGAACACCTAGAAGCAAGCAGAAACCAAAATGGGTTTATCAAATCAGATTATTCCAAAGACATTTTATTTCATTCTTTGACAAAATGACTATATTAATGAATCAGTGAAATGCAGTTGACATAGTATACTTGCATTTCAGTAAGGTATTTGATTAAAAAGACCACAACCTACTTCTTGGTAAGTTAGGAAAATATGGGGTAGATAGCCTCACCACCAGATGGATTCATAACTGGCTGCAAATTGGATTCAATGCATAGTCCTCAATGGAACTGCATCTACATGAAAGGAAGATGATTAGGTGGCTGGAGGCTAAAATATATGAGAACGATAGGAGGAATTGGGTATGGCTAGTCTAGAGAAAAGAAGGACTAGGGGTGATATGATAGCAATGTTCCAATATTTAAGGGGTTGCCACAAAGATGAGGGAGAGAAACTATTTTCCAAACCACCAGAAAGCAAGACAACAAACAATGGTTGGAAACTAACTAAGGAAAGAAGCAACCTGGAACTAAGAAAAAACTTCCCAACAGTGAGAACAATTAACTAGTGGAATGACTTTCCTTCAGAATTTGTAGATGTCCCATTGCCGGACAGAATGGGACAACTTGCAACAGCCAATTCACCATAGCCAATTCACCACAGTCAATTCACCATGGCCAACTCACCACAGCAAATTGACCATGAAATAACTTGCCATGGCCAACTTACCACAGAACAACTTGCTGCGGGACAATTCAATTTAATTCTTTTTAAATAGTTTTTTTAAAATTATTTTTGTCATTCACATTTCCCTCCTTTGGCATCCTGTCTTTAATGAACCTATTCCACTATTTCTTTGATATTAGTGTAACTCTTGTCCCGTGGCAAGTTGGCCCATGGCAAGTTGGCCATGGTGAGTTGGCTGCAGAGAGATGGCCATGCTGGAGCCTTTTAAGAATAGTCTACATAGCCATTTGTCTGAAATAATATAGGGTCTCGTGATCAAGCAGATCAAGGGAGTCAGACTAGAAGAACTCCATAGTCCCATCTAACTCTGTTATATTATGTTCTAAATAAAACATGAGAGAAGGAGGGAGGAAGGGGGAGAGGGAGAGGGGGAGGGAAAGAGAGAGAGACAATATATTAAATAGGGATAGCTACTAAGATAGCTAGTTAGCTAGATAATAAACATGATAGTGGGATAACTAGTTAGATAAATAAATAGCTAGACAGCTAGCTAGCTAAAAAATAGAAACAGATGTAAGCACATTAAACCGTGACTTTATAGGGTAACAGTGATAAATCTTATATCAATAAAAGGTCAGGCCAAAAGCAGAATTATCATATACAGTATAATCAGTCCATCAGTTTTTCATGATAAAATAATATTTTTACTAATTTTGATGTTGATAAAGTTGTAGTTCTTGATATGATAAATTTCAAATATATGAATGAGAATCATACGAGTCAAAAGATATTTTACTTTACTATATTGCTACAACATTTTTTGGTTTTATACAATTCAAATTTCTGTTACAATAATTCAAATTGTTTATTTATTTATTTATTTATTTAAATTTTTATGCCACCCATCTCCCAAGGGACTCTGGGCAGCTCATAACAAAAGCATCACATTAGAATAACGTCGAACCAGAAGAATTTTAAAAGTGCGTTAAAACAGTGGAATCATAAAAGAATCATAAAAGAACATTCACATCCCATCTGGGGCCAGATCTCGCTAAATCATAGTAGCAAGATCAACAGCTATGAATCAGTAAAACAAATAAAATAAGTTTAAATTCTGCCCGCAACTCAGGCATTCTATACGATGATGCTAGCTTTCCTTCCATCTGTAGACACCGTGCCAGATTTCTAACAGGCTTAATACGAACATCTTCCATTTGTAACTGGTAAAAATGTGGCTTCCAAATTTTACTTGCATCTACCTTGTTTAAGTGTATTTTCTATTGAGTCTGATTGTTTGGAAAACGCACCACACAGGAAGTGTTTAGATCCCTTGTCATCCCATCAGAAAGCTCCAAGTGACCTTATGCACTTCAGGTCCAGTCCTCCAAACCACAGGGGAAAAAAAAGAGAGACAATAGAGTACTGTACAGTGTAATAGAAAACAACAGCTAACCTTTCACGGAATCAAGTTATTTTGGGATCTGATGCTGATAATCAATTTGAGGTGCAGTCTGGCGAGTATCCGATGCAAATGTATCCAGCATTTTTTCACCAACTGGGAGCAGTCAAGAAATGCAGATAAGTTAAAGTGCACTATCAATGAACCATTCATGAACTCAGATAGTACCCTAATGTGTACAAAGTAGTCATAGGCAAACCTTTCTGCTTGTCATTCTGGATTCTTTTTTTAATTAGCAGTTGTGAATCACCCATATGCAGTGTGTCAGATAGCGGGAAGAGAGCACTGTGCCTTTTACAAATCAACATCAGGTCTACTTAAGAGGAAGGGGGGAAACCCTGAAATACAGGAAGGACTCTGGATATCATTCCATCTGCAAATAACTGAATTCCATCCAAATGATAATGTGAGCCCTTCTCATAATTCAATCCATTAAAAATGGAGACATTGAAAGTCAAGCTGCTATTGGGTTGCTATTTGAAACAGCTGCTAAGCAATGTCTGCCTCCATGTTTTTAAAATTACACTAAGCCTTGTGACTTACTGGAGTTTGATGGACTGGATCCTATCCAGAGTTATGTTACAGCTGGGGAAAAAAAGACTCCTTTAGAAACAGCAGCACAAATATCTGCTCAGAAATATACCCCACCAAGATCAGTGGGCTTACTTCCAGGTACATCTATAGAGCCTTAATTGTTTAAAGACAGAGTCTTTGGTTTTTCAACCACATTTAGATTCTTGAGCATCCCTTTCTGTCTCTCTTCCTCTTTTGTATTCTGCATGCTTGAATAAATAAATAAATAAATTCATAAGGACCCAAGACAAAAAAGAACTAGGATTGTAGATTTAAAATAGTAGATATAGTAGAATAGTATAATTTATTTATGCCAGACCCATGTGCAATACAACAGGTAAACGGGAACCTCTAAATGTTAGTGAGCTACAAATTCCTGCAGTCTCAGCAGCATGATAAATGTCAGGGATTGCCCACACTTATAGCTCATAATCACTACTACTATATTAAGACAGGTTCAGAAAACATAAGCAGCTATGAAGGGAGCTCTACTCGCTCTCCACTTTGGTAATGATTCCAACACACATCTAAATCATATTCTCCATAGGGGACAATCAAATTATTTACTGATTGCTTTTCATGCTCAACATTGCAGATATTATTCTGCTGTTGCAAAGATACAATGCTCTGCCTTGAAGGTAGGATGAATTACAGCATTCAGTAAGTGTCCATCATTAAGATTAAGAGCCCTGGTCGCAGAGTAGTTAGAATGCACTATTGCAGGCTCAAGGTTGACTCAGCCTTCTACCCTTTCAAAGTTGGTGAAATGGGGACCCAAATTGTTGGGGGCAATGTGCTAATATTGTAAACTTCCCAGAGGGTGCTGTAAAGCACTTTGGAGCAGTATATAAGTCTAAGTGCTATTGCTATTAATAGCCATACACTCTGAGAGATGATGGGAACTGAAATCTAAAATATCTAGAAGATTATTTCAGCCATCATAGTTATAATAATATTACATTATATTATATTATAATATTTGTAATGTTTGTAATATTATATTACAAACATATTCATTGAGATCTCTAGTACAGGTGATCCTCCCTTAACAACACTCATTCAAAAACCCTTCCACAGCCAGACCATTTTGTTTGAGTGGTCCTTATAACCAGTTCTTGATGTTCCAGCCATTGCAGCATCCCCATGATCATGCACTTGTGATCTAGGTGGCTTGTAATTATGACCCAGCAACATCCTACAGTCATATGATCACTATTTTCAACCTTCCCTGCCTTCCAACAAGCTAAGGTAATAGAGAAACCAGCTGCTGGTGGAAAATGGTATTATGTGACATTGCACTTCACAACATTGCAGGATCCACTTAACAATGACAATCTGATATACCAGCACTGCTATCACTAAGTGGTGCAGTCATGTGGCATTGCACTTTACATAGACAGCGATGGAAATTCCAGTTCCACTTGCTGCCGTTAAATGAGGACTACCTGTACAATTCCAAGATCTTTTTCGCAGTTTGTAACAGACAGCTAAGACCCCATCAATATTACCTAAAGCTATGATTTTTAAACCTATATGCATTAGAATATAGAAGAAATGTGGCAATAAGTTTTTTGTGAAGGGTATATTCCAAAGGAATGTTTAGAGTATTGCAAAAGAATTAGAAAATTTAAGTTGCCTATTAAAATAACAATTGCCACATACAGGAATTAAAACCCATTATTTAACAATACAAGAAAATAGCATATCTTTTTGTGGTAGGACTCAAAAATATGTCAAACTAGAGTGACACAAGTCTGTGCAACCACCAAATGATTTACTGTTAACTAGTATATTTCTGTAAGCAAAAACAAGCTTTTGAAATATATCTATAATTACTGTCACATTAGCACTTTGTGAATTAACCCCATTAACACCTACTGAATTTTACAGTCATTTGAGCAGGAAAATGTGGTTACATCATCAGCAAAAATAAAATATTATTTCTTGCTTCCCGATCCAGAAAACATGCAGGGAAATCAATGAATGAGTATTTCTGGCCCTTTACATTTTCAGCCTCAGTAAAATTCTACTGCTTTATAGCAATAGACCTAGAACTTCCCCTGCTATAATTAGAGCATGCCATAATACCTAGGTTTGCTCTTTAGTTGGTTCATCATAATGGGAGATAACCCTTCAGTACAACTGAGGAAATCACATCCTGCTCAGTGCAACCATTTATAATATGGATCTTTTGAGCTCCATTTATTCCATGATACAATGAAGTTTCTTAAAATGATGAATCCCCAAAGCTCTGCCAACCGTTAGGTTAATCAGGAGTCAAAACTTCAAGAAGTTTGGGGTGTCTTGAAACGGCAATTACTTGACAGAGCAGCTTCTTTTCTTGCCTGGTGGAAGCCCTCACCACCCTTGCTACAGCTGGATCTGGCTTGATGGAGCAAGCATTCCTTTAGACTGCCTTGTTTCATATGTAAGTATTGTCCAGTGACACTGAAGTCCGTATGGTAAAAATTGCATGGACCATGATTGAATTTGGCAGCACCCTGGAAGAATGTGTCAGCCATTGGAGATCCCAATGGAAACATGAAGGAATTCAGTATCAGGAAATAGAAGTGAGCTGTGTCAAAACCAACAGAAATTTATCAACTGATTTTGGACTGTCACTCTAGAAGTGAAAAGTGGAAGAACTAAGGCTCTCTTTTAAACACAAGATATGCAAGTCTTTATGTGTTCTATGGCAGAACATAGATATCAAATGTGTAATCATATAAAGAATTATTTAAACACCTTTAAAGAATGCCTCATTGTTAAAAGAGACTCATATACAGCATCACAACAGCCTTACAACAATTATTCCCATATTGCAAGTAGACTGAACTTTGCCTAAGGCTACCCTAGTAAATGCTCACTGCTCACTTCACACCTTTGAACATAAGGCTGTTTTTTACTTGTATGCCCAAATGCCTGAGAATCTGGAAAAAAATAGAATCAGGTAGGTTCAATCAAAACAACAAGGATAATAGAATTCGTTGGAATTCTGGAGGCATCTCGACCCAAGGAATGTGTTCAGTACAATGAGGTAGAGATTTTTGTGGCTTCCATCCACTTCAAAAGCTATTTTAAAGAATTGGGAATGGAGATATGACTGAAGATGATCTCTCCTCATTTCCAACATTTGCTATGAAGGCTTTCTATAAACCAAAGGAACTGTTCTAGAGACATAACCTCAGAATTTGTGGGAAATGAGCCCCTCTCAGTCAAGTAACGCTGAATGGAGGTGATGCAACATCCCTGGCCACAGGCATCTGAGAGACAGAGACAGAGAGGGAGGGAGGGAGGAAGGGAGAAGGAGAAGGAGAAGGAGAGGGAGAGAGAGAGAAGGCGATGGATAGAGAGAGAGAGGACAAATTTGAACCAACTGATTTTGTCTGCAAATATATATTGGGGGAAATGCACATATTATAACCTATTCCACAGCTCTTATGGAGATGCTCATTTCATTTCATCATAGGCAACACAATAGGAGAAAAGAAGAAAAATGTATTTTGTAATCTTGGTTCTTCGTGTAAAGAAGTTAAAATGAAGCAGCACATCACTGGCAAAGCTGAACCACCACCAGCAGAACAAGGGGATACTGATTTTGTCACTTAGTCTTCCCCTGTAGACCATGACCCACATCAAAGGTCTTTTGATCACTGCTCAGAGGAACGGGTATTCTAGAATGCAGAGAGAGCTTCTGGCAAATCCAGAGGACAGAAGATGCAACATGGACAACTTCTCTTCATAAGAGACCCCAGAGACTGCAGTACTGACAATTCCAGTGAAAAACTGCCCCAGCTAAAGTCCTTCACGATGATTGATTAATGAGAGATGATCAATGTCACCCCAGAGACTCCAGTACATAGATTATCTTAACCGTTAAGATGTCTGGCTGAGAAGAAAATAGTTACAGTTTTGTTTTGTTTTATTTTTTAAATGACTAGAGCAGAGAGTGAGGGATTAAGCAGAATATAAAGCTATACATAGATCCAAAGAACCGAATCTATTATCATAATATGATTGACATTAATCATTTGTGCATGTCTTTATTTCATTATCTATGGCATCTCACAATCCTTTCTCAAAGTTTGGGTGTATCTCTGAGAGACGGGGGAGTTTAAGCAACTGCTCTAACCAGAAGCAATAGATGAGGCAGCAAACAAAAAAGCAGACTAGAGAGAACTATAAAGGAACTAGCAGTTTTTCTATGTGATCTCTTTATGAAAGAAAACAGAAAATGTGAAATTTTAAATCTAAGCTGCACCATGGAAGCACTGGAGAATGTGGATAGACAGCGAGATGATAAGCTAGGTGAAGTATTTTGGCCTCTACTCACTCTTTAATTCAGGCTTATTCATTATGCTAAGTACTTTCTCTAAGTCAACAAATGCACAATAAACATTCTTTTTCACAGAAGTATAATTCTTAATGATTTGCAGAAGATCCAAAAGTGCTTTTTCAAGAGAGAACTGGACTTAGTTTTTTCTTTGAAGACGCTTCTTGGATGAGCTTCAGAAGCTTCTTGGATGAGAAGCAAAAAGTCTTCAAAGAAAAAGTCCAGTTGCCTTTTGAAAAAGTACCTTTGGGACAACCATGACCTGGATGACTGAGAATCCCCACAGACTTGCAGAAGAGCAAAAGAATATCTGCTCAGCTCTCCTTCTCCTTGGTATAAAACTATAGTATACTTTCTAAATTTTCCTCATTCTCACCTCTCATGTCCTTTTGGTCAGAATTCTGCCAAACATCTTTCCTGGTGCTATTAATATATTAATGTCATATTCTATTTTTTTTCTATTTGATCTTGATATGTCTGTGCATGGATAGGAAGTTTTACCCACAAATTTAAAAAATCATAAATCTATTGCATAAGCAACACCCATATTTTAATATTTCTTTAGTTATAGCATCAATTTAATCTGCAGCCTTAGCATTTTGCAACATTATCAAAGCATTTCTTTTTTATCAATTTTTCTTGGATATGAACAGTTCAGACATGAATTTGAATGACACATCACTATCATTTTTATACAAATCTTTAAAATTGTCCTCTCAGTATAACATTCTTTTATGCTATCAGTGTCTATCTCTTTTTTTATTTTAACTGCTCCTTACTGTTAGGCTGTTGGTTTGACCTCTGAGCTTGGCAATTTGGTTGCAAATATTTTGTCACCATTCGAGGAGACATCAT
>JANHFM010007440.1:582152-594022 GCA_032468115.1 Grayia smithii | reverse complement strand
ACGAGGAAGAGGAAGAGGACGAGGAGGCGGCGGAGGCGGAGGAGGAGGAGGAGAGAGAATCTGAATACAGATGAGCTGTATTCAAAGAATACAGCTCATCTGCCTGGAACCTGCACTGTATGTCAGACATTAATACAATTGAACAAGTCCAGAGAAGTTTCATGAGAAGAATACTTCACTCCTCTGCTCACAATAGAATACCTTATGCCACCAGGCTCAAAATCTTGGGTTTAGATAATTTAGAATTACACCACCTTTGGTCTGACCTAAGTGTAGTACACAAAATTATCTGCTACAATGTCTTACCTGTCAATGACTACTTCAGCTTCAACTGCAAAAATACATAAGCACACAATAGATACAAACTTAAGGTAAACCGCTCCAAATTTGATTGCAGAAAATACGACTTCAGCAACAGAGTGCTCAATGCCTGGAATGCACTACCTGACTTTGTGGTTTCTTCCCCAAACCCCCAAAACTTTAACCTTAGACTATCTACTGTTGACCTCAGCCTATTCCTAAAAAGTCTGTAAGGGTTATACATAAGAGCACAAACATGCCTACCGTCCCTGTCCTACTGTCCCCATATATTCATATCCTTATCCTGTATTCATAATCATATTTATGCTTATATCTGCTATCTTATATGTATTTGACAAACAAACAAACAAACAAACAAACAAATAAATAAATAAATAAATAAATAAATAAATAAATAAATAAATAAATATGAGGTGGCTGGATGGAGTCACTGAAGCAGTCAGCGTGAGCTTAAATGGTCTCCGGGGGATGGTAGAGGACAGGAAAGCCTGGAGGAAAGTTGTCCATACGGTCGCAATGGGTCAGACATGACTTTGCAACTAATAACAACAACAACCTAATAGGAGTAATCTTCTGGATTGGATTACTTTAGGAGTATTGACCTGTGGGATTTCACTGTATATATTGAGGCTGCCAGTCAGAAACATCTCTATCCCACTTGGTATCTAGTCATATCAGCCCTTTAAGGTTGTCCAGGTTAGAAAACAGTCTACACAAAAAGACTAAGAATACACTTGAGTTATATCAGATGGTAGTAGCAGAATCTTTGCTTTTTTCCTTTCCTCCCTCTTGCTCTCTAGGGTGCCCAGGAGGAGCCAACTTAAGGTGTGGTGGTTTTTTTTTTCAAATAGGTTCCATTCAAGCTCAAATCATGTTTCTGCACATTTTGTTTTTGCAGCAGTTTCTAAATAGTTTCTTTAAGGCCTGTCACCATGGCTCTCTGCAGCCCCCATGCAGAGAGCAGGACATACAGTATATTAAATTTAGCTTTCTGTTCAGGTAGAAGGTGAAGGAGCCTTGTGTGAGTTTCTTGTCATGACAGATGGGCAAAGGCACTTCTCTTAACTTGGCTGTGGCGTCCGCCTGCAAATACAAGAGTTGTCCTGAGTCTAGAAGGTCATCCAAATTATAGTCTTGCTCCCAGAGAGACAGTCAAATTCAGCCCAGAGTTAGAACTGGAATGGCAGAGAATCATAATGTGCCTCATCCAGACACCCATATTATCTAGATACCGGGTCAAGATTTCTATGGTATATCTTGATCTAGTTTGAAGATGTGTCACTACCTATCATCAGCATTCTGATTATACCTCATCCTCAACCAAAGTATAACCTGTCCCAGTAGTTTCATACACATGTTGAAATAATAGTGTAGAAAGGAATTAATGCTATAGAAGTCTCCAGAGAAGTACTATTGGCCCAGTTTCTCCTCTACTGACACTGACTAATCCTGACCATTTAGGAATGAACAGAATCTATGCAAGGCAGTGCCCCCAGCCCTCACACAGTGTTCATAAAAATGAACCAATGGCCAATGTTATTGAAAGCACCCAGGTCAATTAAGACTACTGTAGGTGGAGTGCCTTTTATAGATTTATAGCTGCTATGAATTATTGCAAAGTACTTTAAGGGGGCTACTCTTGAAAAACATCTGGAAGGATCAGTGGTTAAAAGTGCAACAGCCAAACATTCATATAAAAGTTGTGTGGAAAGATACCTGCTGGTTGCCAATTTCTTCCTGGCACAAACTGAACTTTTGATATTGCTTTTAAACCTTTAAATGGCTTAAGGATTGGAACCTCTCTCTTTACAAATCTCTTGGGTTGTTAGGTTCTGCTGGATGGGCTCTTTTGAAAATCCCTCCCCTCCATACACGCATACACCGCCATCCTGCCAATTGGTCATTGTATCTTATAAGAGGACTGGATAAACCAGATCAGTTTGGGGCTATTATTCTTGAGACTCAGTATTATTTCTGGATTGGGGGCAGCATGCCTCCAAATACCACTTGCAGAGGAATGAAAGCAGAAGGGAAGTGTACTGTAAGCACCCCAGAGATTCTTGGTTGGTCCTTTAAAAAAAAAAGAAAAGAAAAAGAAAACATTGGGCTAAGATGGACTTGGCCTGGAACAGCAAAGCTATTGTGTCCTTATATCTTTGTAAGTGGCAGAATAACAGATTTGGAAGGTACGTTGGAGATCTTCTAGTCCAACCCCTTTCTCAGGCGGGAAACCCTATACCACTTCAGACAAATGGTCATCTAATCTTCTTAAAAATTTTCAGTGATGGAGCACCCACGACTTCTGAAGGCAAGTTATTCCACTGAATAATTGTTCTCACTGTCAGGAAATTTCTCCTTAGTTCTAGGTTGCTTTTTTCCTTGATTAGTTTCCATCCATTAGTTTCCATCCATTTTTTCTTGTTCTGCCTTCAGGTGCTTTGGTGAATAGGCTGACCCCCCTCTTCTTTCTGGCAGCCCCTTAGGCAGGAAAATGTACTCTGTCTATGAAAATGTCTATTTATTAATTATGTGAGCCACCCTGAGTCCTTTGGGAGAAGGGCGGCATATAAATAAATAAATAAATAAATAAATAAATAAATAAATAAATAAATAAATAAATAAATAAATAAATAAATCTGCAAGCTGCAGACATCAGCTCCCATAAGGAACAAGCGGAACAAAGAAGATGTTAAATCACCCCTCTACATAAATACTGTTTTTTGTATCCTTCAGTTGTTCTCTTCTCACCCACCAAATTGGTGGTATATTCACCTACAATTCACACCAACAAACACAGTGAAAAATTAGGAGGAGGTATTTCATAACTGCTCTATTTAGGTTCGTTCCATTCGGAGGTGATAGGCTTTACAGGGAGTCTGGAAAATGGAGGCCAGTTGCTTGGGATTGCAGCAGCTAACTAGATGGCCCATTGTTTCTTCAGCTTCTTTGCTGAGACAGCATTTGCTGTCTCTTGCTGTCATCTCAATTCTGGCTTGGTATGTATTTGTTCTGGCTTGGTATGTATTTGACTTGGTCTTGTGCAGGCAGGAGTAGCCCTCTGTCTCTTTCAACTTTCCTGCTCTGAGCCATTGCCAGGGTTTGCAATTCTCTGTTTTTCCTGCTAGTTTTTATTTAATGTGTGTGTGTGTATTGGCCTTGTGATACTTTGCATTGCCCTGTCTTTTTTCTATTCTTCTAGTATGTCATTTTTGTCTCTTTGATATTCAGTAAGCTTTCTTACTGTACTAGTTTCAGTGCATCTTCTTCACTGCCCTTCAGATATTCTTCCAATGACTTTTTATCTTCTTCACCTGTCTGGTGTACTTGCAAAATCCCACATTCACCTATGCTCCTTGATAAGCCAAATCTTCAACACTGTTGTGTGGATTGAAAGGCATGATTCAATTGTCATTGTTTTTCTAATTTTCCTATCCAGTGCTTCTCATTCAGCTTGAGTCCAGTGCTCTATTCTAGCTCTGTATCTAATGACTGGATTTGCCCAGATGTTAATTGTCTTAATGACATTTCTGCAACTGAGCTGGACTTTTAAGGATGCTCAGGTTTTTGGAGTGATCCACTGTTGTTATTTCCATAAAACATCTTGATTCCTTCGCTTTTCACTCTGGTTGGTCCAGGTTTTACAATCATGACTGAAAAATGCTGGTAAAAATATGAGCGCTTGAGCTTGCCATCTTGAAGTTTAGCACATTCCTTTATGTTGAGTTTTTCCTGGTGAGTGTGCCCTGGGAAGCCAGAGGATATTTGGAGCCAGAGGTGTCCAGGATATTTGAAGTTCTTTGACTGAGGAAGAACTATCTTTGGGAGCAGATATCAAGTCACCTATTTCAACATTAAATTTAGGATCTAGATTTCACTTCTCACACTAGAACAGACTTTGATCTGATGATTCAGTGGACTCTTCTGATTCAGCATTTGTTCCCAAGGAGCACTAGGAAAGATACTATGGGATTATATACATGAAAACATTATTTTTCCTGACGTGCAATCCTGCAAATAGGAGTAGAAATAATCCAGTCCACCGGGCAGTCCTTGAAAAAAAAAGATCAATACAGCTGATCAATATCTAGGTCTATTTTTCTAAGTATATGTCTCCACAGGAACCACTCCAAAAGCATTCATTTGGAGGAAACTATTACAGGTAGTCCTTAATTTAAAAATATTTGTTTAGCAACCATTTGAAGTTATGATGGTGCTGAAAAGATTGACTTTTGATGTATCCTTGCACTTATCACTGTTGCAGCATTCCCACAGTCATGTGATTATGATTTAAGTACTATGCAACCAACATATATTTATGATGTTTAGAGCATCCCAAGGTCATGTGATTACTATTTGTGACCCTCCCAACCAGCTTCTAACAAGCAATCAGGTGTGGCCAGGTAATGACTCACTAAATGACCACATTGTTAGGAACAGAAGTTCCAATCCAATTTATGTGATCATAAATTGAGGACTACCTGAGTGAAACTGGCATTATGTTTGTACATGAGACCTAGGCCAACTCCAAGTTTGGAGTGCCTTAATTTTGCCATCTTATATTGCTTTGCACAAACTTCAACTGCAAGAACACACGCTATTGAAGGCCTAGTTGAGCAGAGTGTTCCTTCTGAGTTTAGCACATGCCAAAACAAGAAGAGGAACACAGAAAGTGAATAAGAAAATAGGAGATCCACAGCTTCTAATGTCTTTGCTCTGCTTTTCTTCTATTCTGTCAGTGTTTATTTTCAATAATGGTGAATATCTGTAATTCGGGTATAGGATGAGGGTGAAGGTTCGTTCTCTGAGCTTGTGAGTTGAGTTTCCAAATCTTTCATTACCAAGCTAGGTAACATCTTCAGTGGAGTTTAGGTCCAATGTCAGGGTCAGTGTTCTTCTGTTTATAAGGGCTACAACCAGACTACAAATCCAAATTAAATGCACAGCTAGCCAGAAACGGCATCAACCCTCAACCAACCCATTCAAGTCCCCCTCCAACCAGCACTTCACCTCCCAATGACCCACACCTGATGCAACCTCCCCATCACAAGACTCCCACTGATGACTCCCACCTGACCCATTACAAGACCCTCAGTTGACACACCCACACCTGACCAATCACAAGACCTACTGACTACACTAAGCCCTTATAAATAGAAGAACACTGACATCCCCTAAACTGAAGATGTTACCTAGCCTGGTAATGAAATGTTTGGAAACCATCTTACAAGCTTGGAGAATGAAACTTCACCCTGTGTTTACTTTCATTTTCCCCCTAGATTATTTTCCTTTGCTTCATTTTTTAATTAAACCTATAATGAAAAAAATGGGGTTTTTTTGCTTTAATAGTGACAGTATGTATCTGACGTTATCTGATGTCAGAATCTAAGCAGGATATGCCCTGTTAGTATCTGAACGGGAAATGAAAACTGAAAGAAGACAATGGCAAATCATTTCCATAATGCTGCTTAGAAAACTGCATGGATGCAGTTCTTAGGAGTTGGGCTTAACCTGAGAGAATTGTTACATAGTATGTATATTTTAAATTAACACACTCTGATTTTCTTTATTTGACTATCTTTTGGTGTGATATATGACTGCTAAAATTCCCAGTCAGTATGGCCCTCCGTGTGGATATGGAACTCCCTGAGGAGCAATGTGCTTCTGGGTACATCGAAGCCAAATAGAGGATTCTGATCTTTTGAGATATTCCTGGATCTGACATTCTCTGGATGTATCAACCCTTCAAGGTAGATCAGATTAGCATGATATCATGTAGGTCAGTACTATTTTTTATTGTAAGGCTAAAGTAACAGAAATTTGCAAGTCTGAGTACATTTTCCCTCTCTTTATCTTTGTCATAACTAGGGAGGCTCTTGTCCGAGACATTTACTCAGGTTACATTCCTGCCCCAGGTCAGGTCTCTTTTATCAAATCATGGCCTTAGTAGCAGCTCCTCCTTCTGTCCCTCAAGGCCATTTCCTCTGCCCTCTTACTTGTTTTAGTTAGCCACCATTTGTAGAATGAGTAGAATTGATACAAACTAAAGTGTATTCATAAGTGCTGCAAGAGCCTTTTCTGGCAATCTGCAGTTGAGCCCTCAATAGGATCTGAGACTCAGGCCCAAACGATTTCCTTAAAATCTTGGGTCTACTTAAAATAGTGATTTGTTGTATTCACTGAAACCCTGAATCTGATATACAGACATTGGCCTAGCTTATTGTAGTAGTTCAACAACACAATTTTGCTCTAGGGAGGTCAGCTGATCATTCTTGCTAGAAATTCTGGAAATTAAAATCTGAGTACTGTACATTTGCAGGTTACCAGAGTGCGGAATTACTCCAATTCCACAACACAGACAAGTGTTAGAGTGGAATGTGTCATCCCACTTAAGAAGAGTTTGTGAGAATGTTTCTCTTCACCTCCAGATGTAATTATTATATTATTTATCCATTGCTGGAGGTATCCTCCTTTATCATATATAGAAAGTCAGCATGACTTAGTGCATGTAAACTGTATGTTAAAAGAAGAAATGCATAATCTTTGTTCAGAATTACCAACTTTTAATTATAGTAATGAATCCTATACGCGCTGTTATATTACAGGTAAAATTTGAGGTTCTGGTTATCATCTATGAAACCCTGAGTGGCCTAGGTCCAGGTGATTTGTTGGACTGTCTCTCTTTAAGGGTATCTGTATGTTCCACTAGGTCTGAAAGGGTGGACATACTTCTGATTCCTTCTGTTACATGATGCCATCTAGTGGGACCTAGGCATTGCACCTTCTTTATAGCTGGCCCTGCCCTCTGGAATGCCCTTCCTCCTGAGACCTGGCAGGCACTCACCTCCAGAGATTTAAAGACCAATGTCTAGAATTGGTTTTTCACCCAATTCATAGACATTGATGTAGTACGAGACTATTACAATCAGTACTATCTTTGCTTTCTTTTGCCAGTCGTTCTGTTATTATTATCATTACTACTGCTATTTTACTATTGTTTGTGATATGCCCATGGTTATACTGCATAAAATGGGCAGCTACATATTTTTGTCCTCTCCTCTCCCCAATAAATGAATGAATGAATGAATAAATAAATAAATAAATAAATAAATAATTCTGGATCTATGATTTGACATTTCTGAATTATTCACCTCCAGCATCTTTACCAGGGATGGGTTCTACTTACCTTTACTACCGGTTCTGATGATGCACGTGCTTTGTGCGTGATCGGTGCACGCGCACTCCGCGCATGAACTTTTTTTTTGGTAAAAAACCTCAAGTACTGTAAGTACAGGCACGCGGGTGGGCCCAGCTCCTGGTTGCGGAGAACCGGTTCAGTGACATCACAGTGTCACCGCTACCGGATTGCGCGAACCGGCCCGAACTGGGAGCAACCCACCACTGATCTTTACATTATTGTTCAGCCATTGTTGAAATAATAAAGCTATCCACCTTGTTATTATTTTAGCACAGTGATGTCTGGATGACTCTAAAAGTTGACAGAAATCATTACTACTGTTAGTAAAACTATTACTAACCTGAATTTAACAGCAGAAACAGAGATCATAGTAAAGAAATGTATGGGATTGCAATGGAGAACAACAGTGAATATCAGAAACAATTTATAGGGTCAATAGAATTTATATGTCCTTTTCAAAATAATTTTGTTGCCTTTGGTTGCAATAATTAATTAATTTCTTAATAAAGAGAGCCAAAGGTAATAATAAACTCTGGAACAAGAGGAGACAGACCACTTTGGCAGTAAAATCTCGTAAGTTCAGAAGCTTAGGTGAAGAATATTAGTGTTCTAACCTCCACAATTATGGGAAATGAACAGAATATCTTCCTTCTCTCAAAAATATATGGTACTCCCAAAAAAGATTGGAGGGTGCAAAGAGCTTTCTGAGACAGAAAACAGCGACAATTACTCTGATCACACTCAGAGTAATTCTGCAGTGTAATTCTACATCAATTATTTATTGATGGATCTTTCATTAGCTTTCAAAGAGAGATGGCCAGAAAATGACATCACATAATCCCCAAACGCCAAAGACTGAAATCCATTAAATTTATGGTCCTAAATCAATTTCAGCAAATATACCTTTTCATAATATCCATATAAGTTTCATGTGCTTTTGCCTGTTTTGAAAACATTCTCAGATCTAAGTGCATATTCTAATATGCACTCAATAGTTGTCAAACCAAACCATAAATCTAGGATAGTTTTATAGGTACATCTAAAATGCAGATCAAGGATAGAATCAAACCATTTCCCTTTTGAAAGGGGCAATTTCATGCAGTGCTGTTAAATTTGATTTCAAATAGTTATGATAGGAAGGAATTGGATGAGATGGATGAGGGTTAAGATTAAACAAAAAAAAACCTCTTCTATTTTAATTTGTCTGTTAAGTATGCAATGTAAAACATTATGATTTAATTTGGACATTTTAGGAATTCCTTTGACTGATTAAATAAAACAGGGCAGGAAATTTGTCAACAAATACCAGAATCAAGTCTAACAGCATCTACATTTTTACAGTGCTAGCAAACATGTTGAACCTATGCTTGTAACTGAATTTAACAGAAGTAACTGAATTGATGAGAGATAATACAATTATTTTATTGGCTTTGTTGCTTTTCAGTGGCCCTCTCCATTTCTGAAATTCTGCTGATGTGAACAGGAATATAGCAGTGTAAGACAAACATTTCTGCCAACATTTTTAATAAATTACCAAAAGGCCTCAACAGTATATAATAATAGTAGTAATAATAATAATAATAATACTTATGTAATAATAATAATAATGAGAAAACATTACAACCCCCCCTTCCATAATTGTCTTCTCAACACCATTTGTTCATATTGCTATCTGCCAATGAATAGAATTTCTGACCTTTAAGAGTTTTCACCCACCATTTCAGCTTTTCAGTTCACCGATTTGGTTTTATATCTGAAAGGTCAATTTTGGCTCCTAATTCTTATCATAATTCACTGAAGGATTTTCCTTGCCATTCATATGGCTTTCCCATGTACTCAATTCATGTTATCTGATAAATTCTGTCTGACTCTTGAGAACTTACATGTCCTATTGAATGCAGTAGAATTTACGGCTTACAAATGTTTTTAGTGCCACACTTTATTTCTCTGATCATCCTGCTTTCTTCCCATAATTTACTTAGAGATTCTCCTTTTCTTGCATTACTTCCCACATTTATAAATGAACAACATTTTTCTCATTCTTGAATTATTCTAATGTCACAAATGGTTTTGCAAATATTAATGTCCCCTTTTCAAATTCCATTTTTTCTCAATTTTTCTTTCCCTGCATCTTGTTATGTGCAACACTATGCACAGATTTATTAGTGCTTCTGATTTTAAGTGCCCAATTAGTGCTTCTGATTTTAAGTTTTAGCTAGCAAGATTCATGTTGTCTTCTCATACTTTTAGGATTACACAGGTTTTTATATTTGGTACTGCTATTTTCTACTAATAGCAGTTTAAGAAGTTTAATTATTAGCCATACTAAATAAACAGTGTAAAAATTACAGAGAAAAGGTAAGAGAAAGGATTAAGTATATTTTTCTCCAAATTTGGACAATCATACATTCTTTTAACCTATTAGAAATAGGAGCTACGTAGACCACCATAAAAGCCAAATAACTACTCTTTTTAATACCCCCTTACTTCAAACAATGTAGGTAAACATCTCTTTAACTTGTCTAGAAAATGTTGAAATTCTTTCAGCATTTTCCAATGCTATTTTATTGTGGAGACAATTACCGAGGGATTGTTACATAGAATAGGCTCTTCATTACCATGAACTGAGACTCAGCAATGGGATAGAGATAATTTAATGAGCATTCTGGAAGTACCAAGTATTTTGTATATTGCAGATGTAAAATTTATCTATCCCATGAAATATCTATCCCAAATGAGACGTCTACACACTATTCCCCCCTCCCTTTAAATAGCAAAGCACTTCTATGTTGTTGCCAAGAAAGTTGTGTTCTTGTGGCCTTTGTGATTGAGCGCCCTAATGAGTGGAGCTCAGAGAGCCCTGTCCTGTTCTGTGTAGTTTTGGAACAATGAGTCAGGCTCTGCCAGGCACATTATCCGCATGAGAGTTTGTTTCTGAACTGTGTTTATCTCCTTTCTCTTTGCATGTTTTGGTGGGATGTGAACATTCAGCAGCTGCCTAATCAATAAGAGAAGGGAATAAATCAATGCATGTCAGCCATTAGTTCTAAATAGAGGGCAGGCTGTTAATAAGGCATACCAGCTGAAATAATGGTGTGTGTGTATATGGGGGGGGGGGAAAGGAAGTTTGTCAGGAATATAGGTAAATTCTGTGAGAGAAATCACACTAAATATTAACATTTGTATTTATGTATTATACAGTTATGCCAACTGTATATAGTTGTAACTGTATATAGAGTTATGTATATACAATTATGCCATACAGTTATATGATCTTTCTCTCATCTGTAGACTTACAAGGAACAGAGAAATAGTTTACAAATGAAATACTTTTTTTGGCTGCATATCAAATTAAGCAGGGCATTCTCTATTCTTAAATGAAGATATCTGTACAATGTACAATGCTTTGAAACTGGAGGTCGATCTACTCTCAACTTATTATGCACTGCTGAGAAAAGTTGATACACACATAATCAAAAAAATCCTTATTACGAATGTCTGAAATGGAAATCTTAGGGAGTTTTTCCTCTGCAAACAGGAAGTAAATACTCAGGATACTTCCAAGTCCTTTAGACGAGGGATCACCAACCTTTTGGACCTCAGGGACCACTAAATTCATAACTTTAAATCCCGTGGACCACTAATATGAATTTTTTAAAAAAGATAAATAATATTTAATGCTATATAAAAAATGTAAATATTTTTTCTGTGGACCACCAAAATTTTCTAGTGGACCACCAGTGGTCCATGGACTACCAGTTGGTGACTGCTCCTTTACACTGCAAGGTTTGCAACTGATCCAATCCTTTGCAATGCACGTAAACAAAAAATATAAGCCAGCATTGCAACTTAATGTAAAGGAAGTTACAGTATAAAACAGAACAGTGAGCTTTGATGAAGTGTGTTGGCTTTTGGCTTTTGATTTAATATAGCAGGTTTTGTTAGATGTAGCTAAAAGACATATAGCTATGATTTAACCATAGTATAGTACAGTAAATATAATGACTTACTATGTAACAAGCTGCATGTTATACCTTGATTCAGACATCTGATGGCCTTACTGTAGAAGAGGCAAGTTGGAAAGTATATATACTTATCAGTATTTGCTAGAGCAACCCTTACCCAAGAACACTGCTGTGATAGAGGAGGAAACATTAAGGAGCATATCTCATGGATGTTTATCGAAGAGGTGAAACACCAAGGTAATTGACAGATTTTATTAATTGATTGATTTGTATCCAGCCTTTATTGTTTTTACAAATAACTCAAGGTAGCAAAAATGTCAAACACAGCTTACTTCTCCTATTGTGCCCACAACAACAACCCTGTGAGGTGAGAGAGAGAGAGAGGGAGG
>JANHFM010007440.1:562489-573450 GCA_032468115.1 Grayia smithii | reverse complement strand
GCTCTGCTGGCTGGGGAATTCTGGGAGTTGAAGTCCACACATCTTCCAGTGGCCAAGGTTGAGAAACACTGTACTAAATGGTTTTAAGTGGAGGACTGCCCGTAGTGAGTTATGATGAATATAACCTGAGTACAGCTTTTTGGCTGTGTTTAAGCAAAGTTTATTCATTATGTATAAAACCATGGTTTATTCAATTAACCCAATTTTCTGGATTCACAAGACACACTGAACCATAAACCAATACATATGCTGCATTCAATTTATGCGAGACTACATACGGTTCTATGAGTTGTAGGACTGTAGTATTTGGGTCTTTGCCCAGAAATTATAGGAAGTATATCATCCATACTGGAATGGATGGACATTTGTAAAAATATTTGAAGGGAAGCCTAGCTGTTTTAGAAAAGAGTTAGCTCACCTTGCTATGTTCTTGGGGTATGGTGTATAAGCACATGTATGCAGTGATGTAATAAGACTATTTCTTTTTATAAAGCATATGTGGCATCTTCCACTCCCATTTGTTCAGGCAGGGAAAGGTTTTCTCACTCATTTTAAAGAGAGATAAACTAATCTCATTTTACTTTAACATCTAGAATATAATAAAATCAATTCCCCTTTCCTCCGATGCTATGGTGCCTATCTAGCTCTTTAGAACTTGCCTAAGTAATATAATTTGGCCCCTGCGGTTCATCTACTGGGATGTAAATAAGACATCTGTTCTTGCATGGACTATGGGTCTTGAAATTCTAACCTCAATGAGAAGCCACCACAGTTTCTTTGGCTATCAGTTCCTCATGCCATATAGTCATGGAAATATTAGGACATCTGTATACATGTCCTAACAGATCTGTCAATATGCATCCTCTGATGCAGCAAAGATGCATTAAATTGATATATTAACAGCTTGAGGACTTGTGATGAAGCCTCCATTCCAATTCCAACACCTTCTCTTGGCTCACTCTGCAGGTGGTGCTCGAGTATCTACGCAGCTCATCCATTTCGTCCTGCTCCTTCTTCATAGCATAGAAACTGAGATCTTAAGGAGCAAAGAAACTCTTTAAATGTTAGTCAGCTGTCAGCAATCAAACTAACCGTTGAATCTGCTTTTACCTCGTCAGCCACATAGGGGTCCTGCTGATACAAAAGGGGCCCTGCTGATACTACCCAATGTCTGATAACCACTTCCTATTTACCTGTGCATTAAAGCCACACCTCTGGTGGCTTTCTTGGTGGTACCCTTACTTCAGAAGAATGTGAGAATTATCACTGATATTACAGCCACAAGAACCATTTGTACAAAATATCCTCATATAATACAGAAATTCCGAAAAAACAAACAAACCCTGATGTCTGGGTCATGTAGTAGTTGACCCAGATATACTGTCCGTTTTGCCATTACAGCTTATACTCCAATTTTAGTCTCCCAATCTGACATCATCAAGATTTCTTTTTTCCAGTAGCGTGACAAGTTTGCTTTTGCAATTGTTAACAAATATTTTAGCAAGCTGTGATTTTTTGTTTTGTTTTGTTTCTGGAATCATACCTAATAAAAATATATATGGCTGCAGTTTGAAATGTGTTGTTTGGAATTTTTTTGAATACGTTGATTATTTCTTTATGGTACCTTTGAGATTTTTAACATAACCGCCACGTGGTAGAATTGTTCTTGCTTTGTTGTGGCATTTCCAACCATCAGTCTTGATTCATGCTGTTCATATTTCCTCATTGCTAGAGGGACAGATGAAGTCATTTTGTCAGCAACTATCAACTCCGCGAATCCCTGTCTTCTAATATCTCAGTATCTTTAAATGATTTGGTTATTTAATCTCTCTTTTATTACATCTGTATGTAGCCTATCAGTCTGCCTTCGTACCACAGTTGCTTGTCTCCTCTGACCCTCCCCAAATCTTGTCTTCTTACAGCCCATCTTGTTGCATCTCAAATATTTCCAAGCTCTTGCTCTCCGATATGGCAGCAAGAAATTTTTGTTGCTGACCGCTGCATTGCTAGGAGACAAACACATGCCTGGCCTTGTGCAGGCCAGTTTCCGCCTGAGTGCCCCAAGTCACATATCTCCAGCATCATCTCCAGCACTGAAGAGCAGATGGTGAAATAAATGAAAGCAGTCTTGCTAGGAGAATGAAGGGGATGCCTGCTTAGGATAACCCCAATTCAAATATATTTTAACTCATATTAATACTCTTGATTATCACATTTCAATTGTTTCCTAGCACTCTGAAGTAAATAATAATTTTGGTGTCAGTATCAACTGGAACATACCAATGGCTGGAGAAATCCTAGACTTTATCTAGGATTTTATATAAAAATATTCTTGGTCAGCTAAAAACAGGACAGCACTGAGAGAGAGATGATGGGCTTTACAAACAGGGTAAGACTCATGCCCAGTGTTAAAATTTATAATATTTTCCACATTGATGACATTCATAAGTAACAAACCCAGAGCCAAGAAATAATTAGTACAATTTCTGCTTGGCGAAGAAAAACAGGTTTATAGAAAGTAGCCTGCTCCCATGAAGTCTTCTTTATGTGCTCTCTATCCCTTCTCTTCTGCTAGCTGTCACTTCTGTTTAGCCATTTTCCTTATCCGTAAGGAATGAAAGCCACACCATGTAGTATAGTATGAAGATGTTAAAGGAGCATTGCAAGAATGATTACATAAACATCAGAGAGAGAGAGAGAGAGAGAGAGAGAGGGAGGGAGGGGAAAGTGAAAAAAAATAAATTCAAGAATATCTCATTTTGATTCTCTTTGATGCAAGAGGGAGCAATATTCAGTTATTATACCCTAAAAAAATGAAGTGTTAGGGATTACAATTTTAATCTTAAAAATTGTACTTTACTCAGTACTAGGCTAAATTCAAGCACTATCCACTATCAACAGCAGTAGAAGCTATTGTGGTTCAATTCTTGCGTAAGAAAACCGTTCTTAGATCTCCAACCATAATAATATAGAGAATAGAAAAAGCTTTGTTTAGAGACTCAGCTTTTGCATGTAACACTCTCCCACTAAAACCGAGTTTAATCTGCCCCTTTGACACAATCATACATTTGTTCATATTTAAGAACTGTGCATCTCTCTCACAGAGGAAGTCTGTACAATAAAATATTAAAACCAATATGTAAAATTTAAGAGGCAAGGAATGCTAGAAATTAATCAAAAAGTGGGAGGGCTTATTAGTCATAAACAAAATTTGGAATACCAATGAAAAGAGTATTGCTGCATCATTTACTTGTTAACTGTCCCTACAAAATACAGACATTTTAAAGAAAAATATTTTTTAAAGAATGGTGGCTAAAAAAAATATGTTCACATATTGATGTGAATCTTGGTAAAGAGCCTAGATTACATATAAATGTTATATTTCAAGTTACAAATGTTTGTTTTTCCTATGTTAGATTATGGATTTGCTTTTCTTAATGTTAATCCAGAACCAAGTATGAAGTTGGACTGGGCTATCTTCATTATCACTTATGAAATACACATTACAGGTGTAGATTGCTCTGTCAATCATATTGTGTTATTTCTGCTATCAACTATATGCAATGCTCCATGTGGCCTCTGAGCTCATTATGCAATCACAATCAATGGTTAAAAATGGCTTGGATTCAATTCATGTACATTTTACTATACGAGTGGGCATAATAGATCAATTCTAAGAAATGATCTGCTACTTTTAAAAAAACTTGCATGGATTTTTAAAAGCACAAATTCATCAAATCCACCGAAGATTCCATGTCTGCCTGCTTGCTTGTTGACCTGAATTTGACCATTGTTCCTTGGAGAAGCAAATGAACCTTACACACAATCACACCTTTTCTCATTCATGTCGGCTGGCAGAGCCCAGGGGGAGAGCCTTCTCTGTGGGAACGCCGACCCTGTGGAATGATCTACCCATGGAACTTCGGACTGCCCTAGACCTTCGCTCCTTCCGCTGCGACCTGAAAACGTGGCTTTTTCACTAAACAGGCTACGGCTGACCAATTTAAATTTTTTAAAATTATATTTAAATTGAATTTTAATTTTTATTATTGCCCCTTTTTAATGTTTTAATGTTAACTGTTATGTCGCAATGTACTTTGTTTGGTTTATATATTTTATATGTCTTATATGTCTTTTATATGTTTTTTATACTATCTATGTTTTTTATTGTGAGCTGCCCCCGAGTGCTTCAGCAGAAGGGCGGCATAGAAATTTAAATAAAATAAATAAAAAATAAAAAAATGCTGCCACCTGAGAAGTACAAATAGGACAGTAGCTCACAAAGGTTAAGAAAACTTCGTATCTGAATATCCCGAATATAAATCTTCCTTCAGGATCATGATAACAAAACCAGGAATAGAAAACCTTTGATGATTCTAACTTCCAATGCAGGACTGGAAATATGGTATTTGCCAAACTGCCCAACATTCTCAATTTACAATTTTCTCTACCAATTATTTCAGCTTAACAAAGTGCACTTACAACATGAAAATCAACAACGGCAGTAGTAAGAGGAATGCAATATCCTCTTGGAGTTACCCAAACATAGCTAAGTGTATATACTGAAATAATTAATGTATTCATTACCTGTTGATCTCTTCTAAGTATCCAGCAACATGTAGCAACATTAATATTAATAAGTCTGTCTGTGGGATACAGCAAGGTACAGCTGGGCTGTGCAAAGTACTTTGTGAAATAACCAAAGCGTGCCATCAAACCTACTGCTCAAGCGTCAAAGCTGTATCTCTCAAAGATTTTGTGCAGCAATTTCAAGGGTAATTTAAAATTGCTTTGTGTCTAAACATACAGATTCAGGTGGTCAGGAAAGGTGCACAGCCCTAGGGTACAGTTACCAGATTTAAATCTGAAAGATACATTTAATTAAATATTGATACACTCAGAATAGTGTAGCTTGTGACCTAACTATTCAACTCAAACTTGTTGAAAAACGTTTGATATGGTCTTTAAATTGCAGATTTTGCTTTCTTAATGAGCCAGATGACCTTTTGCAAAGAGCACTGAGCAGCCACACAAGAAGAAAAAAGAAAGAAAGAAAGCTAGTTCAAGAAGAGCAACAGTGTTGGAAAGCAACTCAAGTAAATTAGAAGCAAGTAGACTTAGGCAGAACTATCCATTTCTTGCAACAGGAATAAAATGTTTTCTCCTCTGGTAGCATTGAAGGCCTGATAGTTTGAAATCCTACCCTTTTCATACAATTCAAATTTACCCAAGCAATGCACCAACTTCATTTTGGTTCACTCATTTTGTATGTTGTAAGATATACCAAATTCTGTGGATTTCTTTCATTTTTGTTTGAAATTAAATCTATGATGGATTTCTGTCCCATTTCTACTGGCAAAATCATTACTGAAAGGCTTTTTAAAAACAACAACAATAGGATCTTTTGGAACTATGTGCCATGACCTGCTCTGAACCCCCAGCTCATTATGACAAGTCTTTCCAGTATAATTTTTCAGTTTAAAATAAACACATTATTATTCCCAGCGGATTCTTTGTTTGCCATTATGGTGATGTTAAAAAGTCCACCAGTTAGTTTCATGATATGAATAATAGTAAGATATGAAAAAACTCTAGAAAATTGATCTACTAACTTGCAATGTTTTTTAGAATATAGTATTATGAATGACATTGTGCAAAGTGGTGTCTCAACCTTTTTCCTCCATTAAAGTAATTGGTATCCTGCAGTTAGAAAAGGCAATAAAAAAGACCTATAACAATGGTTCTAGTTACTAACATTCAAATGATATTTTGAGATGGCAGAAAAAAAGTTGCAGAAGAAAAGATTTTTAAGGATTAAGAATTTCTACCATTAGAAAACTAAAGTTGAAATATATTTTTATATTGATTTCTGAATAACAATTATGATATAACTCAATTGTAAGAAACAGATTGTCTAGGTTGTTGAAATGTCCAGAGTAATGGCATGTTTGTTAATTTTGATAGATTTCTCCTTATGAAATTTGTCAAATATTTCACAGTATTTAAACTTTGAATTCATGCATAAATGATAACCGAAAACAATGTTCCTGTAAAAAGGTCCGTCACAGGAAAAACAATAAGCAAATGAGATCTGAAATAATAGTTGAAGAATTATAATTCTCTATGATGGAAAGCAAATGACCATACAACAAAATCCTACTTTCCATTTTCATATGATTTTGTTACTGTGTTTTCTTTTTAATTCACCATATTGTACTTAAGGACACCTCATACCAATGAATGAAAAATTTCTACTTTCTCTTTGTACAATTGGTGGAAAGAATTTGCCACAATGTGAAAAGGAGCTTCAAAATTTTCCATCTCTTTCTGTAAAGAGAAAAAGAAACAATTACAAATGGATGAATAGCGTTATTTCATTAAGCTACTGCATAAATCAACCAAAGTAATCCAGCCTTTCCTCAAAATGAAAATAAATGCATTTAGATATATCCAGTAAAGTAAAGCTACTCACTACTGATATTTCACAATATTCCAGGCCATTTGCTTCTGCCCACTGTTGTGCTTGTTTGCGCTCTACAACTCTCCTATCACTTAAATCAATCTTATTGCCTACCAGGACACCTGAAAAAAATGAAAAAGGAAATATTGGATTGTTACAGATAAGCAAGCTAACAAGTTAAAAAGAATTGTCTGACATTTATCAAGAGAAAAGGATCACAAAGGAATAAGCTGGAATATAAATTTTACAATTCTGCAATGCATGGTTGAGTAAACTGAAGAAAGCAATTGTTTGGAATTAAGGTTCTGATTTCCAGCACATTTGAGGAGTATGAGATATAGAAACAAAATATATATGCAAAGACATTTAACATTTCCTACCTGGAGTATGAATGCCTGATGTTTGGATTCTCAGCCTTTCTAGCCACTTAGCAGAGTTATTGAAAGATTGCTCATTGGTGACATCGTACACAAGGCACAGGGCATTGGGCTGTTCCCACTATATAGTAAAAGGAGAACACTATAAATTATGCTGAAATAAATCACCCATATAATCCTACATCCTCTAAAAGGAAAATGTTGTCGTAGAACATAATAAAATTCAGTTTAAAATAGTCTCCCCCACCAAAAAAATCCAGAATCCATTCCATTTGGAAATATCACTTATTTATAAAAGGGGACATGTTTTTTTTATTTTTAAATATACATCTATCCAAAAACGTATGAACGAACAAAAGAACATTTAATAAGAGTACATTTCTTTTAAAGTCTGGAATATCAGCCATATCCAAGGAAACAAAGCGATTTGATTCAAGACAGAAATAAATTAGATGAAGAGAAAATGATGCCTTTAATTGCAATTAAACTTTCTACTTTTTTTTTTAAATTAGAGACACTGTTAAGTAAATGTGGGCTATCTTTACTCTTTGAATTATTGATTAAAAAACAAATTAAAACGGTTGCTACTATGTCTGTGTTTTAAACTTGCAAAACAAGAATACATATTCAAGATCTCTGAACAATTAAGCTATAGAAAATAACACAAATGTACTTTCTAGCACAAGTATCAGACCAACCACTGCATGAAGACATATAGCAAGCTTTCTTTTAAACTGACATATTTGGCCTCTGGAACACCTCCTAAATGATAGGTTATGCTTTTCTTTCATAGCTGCACCCCTTAAAACAATCCATCTCTGCACTTTTTTTTTCTGTGCAGACACAGGAAAGGAGTGAGATGTACTCAGTTAAGAAACTCAGCAAACAAGGCAGTTCTAAACAGCCAGTTTCATTCTCTGACATTTTTATACTGGGAAAAGTAACAAATGAACAAAGGCTTGGGGAATGCACTAGTGAGGAACTGGTAGTGCGTTCCATTGGGAAAGAGGACTTCAGGGAGGGAATGACCTTGGGAATCCTGTTGGGCCAAAAAAACCTGAGAGACAGAATTTCTTACAGTTTATCTAATTTCTTTGGTAATGGACTTGAACTTTGGTCATCTTGCATTGCAGATGTGCTCTATCTGGGGTTGTTCTTAAAGACCATTTGGAAGCTGGTCTAGAATGCAGCAGCAAAGGCAGTTCTTGGCATACTTAATACAGCCATGTAAAACCAATGCTTCATGGCTCCCAGCTGGCTTCCAGGTACAATTGAAGGTGCAGGTTATCACCTATAAGGACCTTCATGGCACAGAGACTAGATATTTTAGGGACTATTTGCTGATCTGGCATACTCAGAGTCTACTAAGCAATTCCACCCTAATGGAACTCTGGAAATAGAGCCTCTTTGTGACAGTGGCTGTGCTCTGAAGTGACATTCCCCCTAGAGAGTTGTATGTCTGTTTTTCCAACCTTGTTTAGACAAGCCCTTAAGATCTAGCTTTTCCCTTTGGCCTTGGGGTAGAGTGGGTGTACCTCCTGCTAGATTGTCTGTTTTGAGAGATGGTATTTATTTTCTCTGGACATTTTTCTATTTTGTGAAAAACATTGTTCTACATCTTCTATACTGTACAGTCTTACAAATTAAGACTGTGCAGTCTTAAAAATTAGGTGACATATACTATAACTGAAATAAAAGAATTTTTTTAAAAAAAATCCAAAAAGGATCAAAACAAACAGCTGATCTTTCAGGAGAAAAGACAGGTGAATGAAGATTTTTACACTTGCCAATTTATCTAGTATTTCAGAAAAGAGTTCTTTGCCTGCTGAATCAAAGAGGAAAAGTTCCTGAAAAGAGAACAAAGGTATTGTTTAATTAAAAAATATTCCATAGTTCAGAACAGCTTTTGAATTATAGAATTTTCAGACATAGCTGGGGGGAAACGTCTCTTTCCGCAAGTGGCTAATCAGCTTGCAGCATAAAAGATAAATGTAATTTATTGAGTTAAGATCATAAATTCACACTCCAAAGACAGAACAGCTCCAGGCCATACCTAAGTTGCGAAGATGCCATTCTCTCATGCCCCCTCTTCCCTCAAGAACTAGCTTGTGGTGCTGAGTCACCACAATACACAGTGCAATGGAGTGAGTTCAAGGAAAGGTCCATAGATCTTGAACTACTTTTCTTTACATAAACCAATAGGTCCAGTTATTATTCCCAGTTAACTTAATGCATACTGTAATGAAAATAGCAATTTAACAGTTACATATTTCTGATGCAAAAATACAAGACTTTCAATGACTATCGGAGCTTAAAATAAATTTGACACAAAAGATGTAAAATAAATTTCACATAGGTTGTGTCGCGAGTATATTCATGCGTTCTCCTATTACTGGGTTTTCTGACGGCACAATTACCACCTTCAAAACATTTGGCTCAAACAAAAATATACAAAAGGCAAAATGCTTCTAACAAAAATACTATGTTGAACATTCCATGCAAATAGAGATAATTATAATATTTATTAAGCTTACATAATGCAATTTGTATTTAAAGAAGGCTGGATAAGGCAAATACAGGTAGTCCTTGACTTACAACCACAAATGAGCCCAAAATTTATGTTAAGTGAGAAATTTGTTAAGTGAGTTTTGCCACATTTTATGACTTTTCTTGCCACTTTTGTTAAGTGAATCACTGCAGTTGTTAAATTAACACAGTTGTTAAGTGAATCTGGCTTCCCCATTGACTTTGCTTGTCAGAAGGTTGCAAAAGGGGATCACATGACCTTGGGATAATGCAACCATCATAAATATCAGTCAGTTGCCAAGCATCCCTATTCTATTCACATGACCATGGGGATGCTGTAACAATCATAAGTGTGAAAAATGGTCATAAGTCCCGTTTTTCAGTGCAATTGTAACTTCAAACAATCACTAAATGAACTGTTGTAAGTCGAGGACTTTCTATATAGTATCAAAAAATGAAGTAAGTAATTTGCACAACTGGATTATTGTAATCGTAATAATAATTATATTGCACTGTACAGGGAGTTGCCCCTGAAGACCATCTGGAAGCTAGAGTTGGTACAAAATCCAAAAGTGCCAGCATTAATGGGTGCCTCTCAGAATACCCACTAGCACTGCTGCTATGGTGATTGGCTACCAATAGATTTCAGGTGCAATTTAATATGCTGGTTATTACCTATAAAGCCCTTTATAGCTTAGGGCCTGGATACCTTAGGGTCTGCCTATGTCCAATCTTTATGGACCACCAATATGTTCTGATAGAGTGGGTGTGCTCCAGATCTCTATTAAATGTTGTTGTTTTATGGGACTAAGAAGAGGGCCTTCTTTGTTATGGCTCTACTCTCTGGAAAGCATCTTTCCAGAGGTATGGACAGCTCCCTTTCTCCTGGGGTTATGACTTGGCTTTGGCTTTAGGTTTGGGATGATGTGTTTGTGAGCCTGGTTTGGTTTGGTTTGTTATTGTTATGACTGTCTTAGTTTGTGGTCCCTATGGTGCTATGTATTTTTAACTGCTTTTATTGTTTGGTATTTATAAGTCACCCAGAGTTCATGAGAGTAGGTGGCTATAATAAATCTGAAATAATAATAGTGCAACTAATTATGACTGTTTCTATTTTTTTAATCTAGAAGAAATTCAGATTAAAAGATTCATAGGACAATGATGTACCATCCCTATTTCTATACAGCCAACATTAAAGTTCCGCATGCAGCTGAACATAAATAGCTAAACTTAACAAAACACAAATAATATTTCTGAGAAAATTAACTGTTCAAGATGCTTTTAAAAAATATAAAACTAAATCATAGCCAATCTTACCACGCTATCATTTGTTCCTGGAATAGGTACTGTCTTCACCAATAGTTCCACTCCTACTGTCTATTGATCAGAACATGGAAAAATATATCAAATAATAACATCAGTTTATTTTACAACTTATTAGGTCTCTCAAGTGACCCTTCACAATACCTAGTATGGGTATCTGCAACCTGTGGCTCCGGAGCCGCATGTGGCTCTTTTGTCCTCCTGCTGTGGCTCCCTGTCTGCTAAACCCACCACTGGCTGGCCCCACCCCTCACCCTCCCCTCCCAGTCACTCCT
>JANHFM010007440.1:468412-479609 GCA_032468115.1 Grayia smithii | reverse complement strand
ACCGGGCTATGATCTGTCAGCGTTCTTGGACATATCTTAATCTTCTTTATCCTGCAAGAAAGATCATTAGTTATCAATATAAAATCAATTCTAGAAAATGACTGATGCCTATCCGAAAAAAAAGTATAGTCTTTCTCTTGGGGGTATCTCTCCCGCCATATATCTTTAAGCTCCATATCATCTATTAGTTCAAAAAAATTCTTTGGTAGTTTTGCTCTAGTATGTACTGACTGCTTAAGTCCCTTTTTGTCTTTTACTGTATCAATAACTCCATTCCAGTCTCCCATTGCTATACATGATTTATAATCCAATTGCATGATCTTTTTACGAAGTTTAAGGTAAAACTCATCTTGTTGCTGATTAGGGGCGTAAATTAGATCTTTTGAAATGAGTACTCCTAGGTCCTTGACAGAATGTGGGTCATCTTTTAGATTGTTTCTGCCCAGCTTGTATCTGATGTTCAGATTTTTATTGCCAATATGCAGGACTGAGCATTTGTTAGCAGAGATTTGGAGTTGCCAATTGTTTGACCATTCAGATACATAATCTAGGTTGTTTTGTAGGGTAGTAGAATTGTCTATGGTGTTAAACAGTTTTACATCGTTGGCAAAGAGGACGCAGCTTCTTGTAATATGATCACAAAGGTTGTTAATATAAAGCAGGAAGAGTGTTGGTCCTAGAATGCAGCCTTGGGGAACACCACTGTTAACTGGTGCAGGGTTTGATATACTGTTTCCAATTTTAACTACTTGATGCTGTTTCATAGAAATGTAGCTATCCACTTGTGCAAAGATCCAGAAATGCTACAAGAACTTAGTTTTAACAGAAGTTTGTCATGTACCACTGAATTAAAGGCTTTGCAGAGGTCTATGTATATTGCATCTATTGATTTACCCTGGTTGAGTTGAGAGGTCCAAATGTTTTTGCAGTATATGAGTTGCAGATTACATGACAATTTTTTCCTGAAACCAAATTGCTTATCAGAGCGTAGGTTATTTGACACTAAGTGGAGGGTGATGGATTGTTTTATGATGGGTTCCTTTACAGGTGACACAGCAAAGGGAGATTGGTCTATAATTGTCAACAAGGCTGGGGTCACCTTTTTTGAAGATAGGTATGATTGTTGCTAATGACCATATGTCAGGCAAGGAGCTCATTCTAAAAGATACTTCATAGATGATGCTTAGAGGTTCAGCTATGGCGGAGGAGAGCTTTTTTAGAAAGTAGGCACATATTCCATCAGGACCAATAGATAGAGATGGCTTTAGTTTGTGTAGTGTGCTTTTGACAGTATCTTCAGTAAAATCAATGTGGATTAGATCATTGCAATTGGTTGTGGTATGACTAGGAAATGAGGGGGAGATGCCATTGCTGTTGACAAAGACTGAACTGAAAAAAGTGTTTTATATCAGTTTTTGAAGTTAGCTATATAGCCAGTTTTATTTTTCCGCCAAAGGGATATTTTTTGGATTGGAGTTTCCTTATTGATATGGGTAATTTGTTCTTTTTGGCTTTGGGTGTTACTAAAGGTACATATAGATTAATGACTCTTTGAACTTCAAGTAGACAAGTGTTATAATAGTCTTCTGTAGTGTTGCTGTCATTGAATAGGATTTGCCAATCTAGAGATGAGAGGTTGACAGCTATGAGATCATAGTTCGCTTTTTTGAAATTGTATTTAGGAGTCCTATAATGCAATTCTTTGTATGGATATAAATTTAGACAAAAGTCAACCATGCTGTGGTCATTTTGGAAAAAGGTTCTTTTATATGAAGGTTATAAATTGTGTTTAAACTGTTGCAGAAGATTAGATTGAGGCAGTTGTTGAATCTAGTGTTGATAGTTACCAATTGATCAAGTCCTAAAGTAGCGATGGCATTATACAGGGTTGTATGTATTGTTTCAGTTGAGCACTCATTCAGGGTCCAATTAATAAGGGGTAAATTGAGGTCACCAAGAAAGATAATGGGATGTGGGCATGAGGCTGCCCATGTTAGTAATATAGATAGTTTGCTCACATGATCAAGGTCACAATCAGGAGCTCTGTAACATAATAGGAGCAGTATTTAGTGATAGATCACAGATAATGGTCTCAGGAGGAACAAGCTCTTGTGTTACTTGAATATTTTTCAGAACTAGGGATGTTTTACAGAAGATGGTAACACCACCTCCTCTTCAGATTTCATGGTCAGACCGGTGGACATGGTAGTCATTTGTAGTGGTAATGGAGTCAGGAAAGGATTTGTTAAACCACATTTTGCAGATGAATATAATGTCAAATTGAACTGTATTTAGTATAAGAAGAAATTCTGGCATTTTGTTTGTGAGACTTCTTGCATTGAGTAGTTTACATTTAAGGTCTGTAGCGGTGAACCTGGAAGATCTTGGGGGCATGCATGCCTACTTTTGGATGTTGGGGTGTTGAGGTTGTTGATTGTTGGTTGTTGGGATGTTGGGTTGTTGGGATTGTGCTTGACTTCAGGAGTGTTGGGAGAAGCATGGCCAGCTCTATGTCATTCACTGAGACTTGGGTTTTGGCCATGACAGACCTCCTGGGCTCCATTTCTGCCATGATGGCCTCCTGCAGTCCTCTGCAAGTGAAAAGGGAGCTCAGGAGGATTGTGTGCAGCCTCCATGAGTTCCGTTTTTGCTGGCAGAGGGTGACAGGATGCTGGCACAGCCCAAAACAGAGCCCAGGAGGGCCAACACGACCCTCCCGAGTTCTCTTTTGCAGGCACTGTGGGCTTTCACTGTTTCCAGAGAGGGCCTATGGGCCAGACCTAAGCAGCCCCCAGGCCGGATCCAGCCCCCGGGCCTTGAGTTTGACATCTCTGTAATAGATAGTCTAGATCAGGCATGGCCAATCTTTTGATTTGCCTGGACTACATTGAGCGAAGAGGAATTATCTTGGGCCACCATATAATCAATATATATGCAAAACATACTTCCTTTGTTTTTTGAGGTCTTGTGGGGTCGCATTACTAGTTGTCCAGGGCTGCATGTGGCCCATGACCCATTGGTTGGACACCCTGCTGTAGATTATTCAATGAAATACAATGCTGTCTTTAAAATGTTATGCAATTTAAACATGAAACATTTAGTTTCTCTTCCGTAAGCAAAAGAGATGTTGAAAAAAGGAAACTACCAGTAAAGAAAAACAGAAAGGAACAAATGAAACTTTACCAGAAACTGATCAACATGCGAACTGTATGGTTAAACTATCAACATTTCATTCATTTTTGGAAGATTGTATTTGAAGATTCCTGTAGTTATGAAAAGTTTTAATTGGCAGTGGTAACATGAAGTAAAAAGCTTAATCCTTCATTACTAATTGTATAGTTTGAAACTATCAGCAAAAGGAAGAGAAAAATTAAACGAGAAGGTGAGTGCTTATTATTTGTTACCACATATTATTATGTTTGTAAAGTTTTCTTAACCATTTTTCCTCTCTCAAAGAAAATATCAATACATACAAACTGCTTTTATTGCTGTTTTCTGTATGTTGCTATGCATGTCTTTGAGTCAGTGTTGATTCCTGGCAACTGCCTGGACAAGTCTATGCAGAACTACAGAAATGGTTTGCCATTTCCTGCTTCCTAGGGCTGAGAATGAATGACCCAGTTGGCTTTGTGTTTAAGGTGGAACTACAACTTATGGTCTCCTTGGACTTGTCTAAAATGGTATAGGGTTTCCAGCTTGAGCAGGGGGTTGGACTACTCTCTTATTCTGAGAGGTGAATAAACAGGTCAAATCCAATCTAATCGCTTAGCTGACTCTGCGACCAATCTAATAATTTTAAATATATTCACTGTCCATCTCCAGTGAATTCTGATCAGCATTCAAAAGTAAAAGACATATTTAAAAAAAAAAAATCAAAAGGCAGTTCATTCTATTATTTGCTCTAATAGCAAAATCCAGAAAACAAGAGTCATTAGACAAATAAATATTAACCCCACTGGTGGTGAAGTGAACACAAGTACTGTACGTTCCTAATTCAGAACTGACAGCTAATGGAGGTTGAGGGTCAGCTTCACAGAATCAGGGCCTTTGGTGTCATGTCTAACTGGCCTGATCTGAAATTCTAAGATACATGTATACAGAATTTTTCAGGGGAAGAGATGTGGTAAGTTTCTTTCTCTTCTATCTTCTCTTTATAAACCATGATACTGGTCTATGATATAAAGAGAAACCAGGACAGTTCTCTCGGATGGTAGATAATTAACCTTAGAATTGTGATTCTGTCTTTCATCTGTGCTGATCTGGTTGGAGGTTTTTAGGTTAACCATCTTTGATGAACCCCTGGATAGTTAATGGGAACTTGGGAGTCCATAGAAGTTTTGTCTTATTTTTGTTTTCTTGTTTCTTTTAATGAATGGATCTAAGAGCAAACTTTCTTGGCAAACAGGTAGCTCAGTCTCCCAGCCTTGGTGATTTTGTGGCAAAAAAATGCAATTAGTTAAGAAGCAGCAAGGGAGTGTGGGCAAGCGAAACAAAAAAGAATAATTTGGGAATTAATCAAGTGGAGCATTACTAATTGCACAGAATGTTTTACTCTCATATTCAGCAGGGGAAAGAACAGCAATGGGAAAGTAGCCATCACTTAACAGTACCTGAAAAAATTCTATCTTGCCTGCAGGTGAGATCTTCAAGCAACAAAGAGTATTTAATGAACATGAAGCTCTATGGCATTGCTCTGATTTTAAGTCTTACTGTTGTCATCATTGAAGCTCGTGGTAGGCTTTCTATTCATACATTTTACTCTTCATTTCCATCGTTGCTCCTTCTTAACTTTCTTTTCTTGATAAAGAGTCAGGAGGCTCTTAGATTAATAGTCAGTTGGAAGCCTCCCCATTATCAATGAAAAGAGTATACCCTTACCTGATATTGGGAAAGCCATTACAAAAAAAACAAAGCCATTATGTACATGGGATAAATTGATGCTAAATATAGTATAATTCAATCACTGGAATTCTTACAACTCCATTTCATTCTTCTTAATGAATATTGCCATAAAGAACTATGTGAGATTCATGCTTGGAAAGATTCTCATTCAGTTTGAAGTCAGACCAATGATGGCCAATACAAATACCCCTTCTTTAGTAGAGAGCAAAACTTGTGTCCCCTCATGAATCACTGGAAGTTAGATCTAAAAGACCATCTGAAATCTTAGCAACGTTGAACTACCCTGATCTCTGAGATATTGTTGTTTCAAAAAAGGTGGCTGAATAGAGAAGACTCACCATCATAGTCCCTAATAACAACATTCCTGAGAATGTTGGTAACTCCCTTCTGAGGTGGCAATTACAGGGGGATCCTGAGACTATTTTGTGCAGCTTTTTACTGATAAACTGTCCAGATTATCAAAAATCTTAACTGTTTGTGGGTGGAGATCAATGTGGTAACTAAAGTCTTGCCATGTCACTGGAATTCTGATTCTGATGATGCTCTTTGGTATGTCCTCAGCCATTTATGGGCTGGAACCATGCCCCACGTAGCTCTTATGTGGAACTGGAGAAAGTGTGACAAACTGAAGCTGGGAACCAGCAAGGAATGGTGACAGCAGATTTCAATAGGATTGTAATGTTCTGTTTCCTTAAGAGGCACTCCTTGAATGTGACTGACAACTATTGCCTAGTGAGGCGGTTTGGAAAAGGATGGAAAGAGGATAGATGTAAACTATCAAAAGAAAAGCATGAGTTGGTTGACAGTTTCTCTCATAAATGGCTATTTAGCCCAGTTAGAAAGAAACTTGGGAAAAATCTTTTTAAATAATTCAGAAAAATTCCACCTTAATTAACACACTATAAACAAAAGTGGGAGATTTCTTTTATAATTTACAATATTCTTATCTATCTTAATCTAGTATTAAAGATACCCTACTAAAATCTGTGTAATTCTTGCTTCCCTGATCTTGCCCAGCTGAGTGGGGCTTGACACTATGATTGCCACAACAGATGACTTTAGTTGGGATCTGGATAGGAATAGCCTATATCATAAATATAATATTTTTCTGGACTAAATGCAAAGGCTCGAGCTCCTGCTTTAGTGGATGGTTTTAATGGTGGTTGTATGGGTCAGAGATTGGCCTAGGTAATCATTTGTTTGTGGGATACTGTAAGGATTTCTCTGCCCCCCCCAACCACCAATATTCAACATTAATATGAATGTACTTAGAATGTCATCTGGAAGTTCAAGATATCATACCATTAGTATACGGATGGTATTTATCTGTACACATTTGTCCTTGGAAATTGCAAGAATTGAATGGGACAAAACAGACTAAATCTGGACCCAAATAGGATAGCATTGTTGCTTTGTGAAGTGATGTGCTTTGCCAATTCCAGTACTGTCTCTTGACAAGGAAGCTGTACCCTTTTAGAAGCTGGACCAGTGATGGCTAAATTTTTCCAGATCAAGTGCCCAAAGTGCACGCATGTGCACACCCAAAACCCCAAAATGTAATGCATGTGTGGCCCCCATGCATGCCCTGCCCCTGTGCATGCATCCCACACATGCATCCTGCCCTCCACGCATATGTGCGTAGCCGCAGGCATGTGCCCCTCCCCCTGTGCATGCGTGCCAGAGACCCGACGATCAGCTGGCTGGTGGGAGATGTGCACGCATGCGTGGCAGACCTGAACTGGGGTGATGGTGCATGCGCCCACAGAGAGGGCCCTGCGTGCCACCTGTGGCACACGTGCCATAGGTTCGCCATCACGGAGCTAGACTGTAACTTGAAGGTTCTCCGAAATTTGTGGCTACTGTTGAATTGGAAGGTAGACTCTCACAAACATCTTTGTCTAGCTTTGGACTGCTTACCAGTTGCAGTCCTATTTGGAGCAAGAGAGACCTTTGATGACAACTCACTCCATTGCAATTACTTGTATAGACTACTGCAAGATTCTCTATATAGGGCTGCCTTTGAAAACCATCCAAAACATTAAATTAGGGCAGAATTTGATGGCCGATTTGTTATCTGGCACTCCTCACTATGAGCATATTACATCAGTGTTATGAGCTTTGCATTGGATGTCAATTGGTTTCTGGATATAATTCAATATGTAATTCAATAAAACCTACAAAGTTTGGCACCTGGATACTTCCAGGGCTGTCTTTTTCAATCAGAATCAAACTGATACAATCTTTGGAGAATGTTAGTTCCCCACTTCTGTGAAGTGATGGATAAAGCTGCAGTAATGTGCTCAGAAACGTAATTTCTCAGTAGGAGCACCTGTGCTTTGGAACAGTCTTCCAATAGACACTTGAATGGCATCTGCTATTATATTTTTGGGAAGTTATTGAAATGGACCTCTTGCAAAGAGTGTATGGAAATTTAGGTGCTCCTGCCTATTTTCAGTCATTGGAAATTATATTGGTCCACCAATTATATTACATGGTTATTTTGGTTCTTAAAGTTTCTTTTAATGTATATACTCTGGGTGTTTTAGCTGTATAACATGGATATTTTAATTATATTATTGTATGTGAATCAGAGGTGGTATTCAGCCATTTCAGACCGGTTTGCCTGAACCGGTAGCAGAAATTTCAGGTGGGCCTACACACCTGCCCTGGCTCTATGCCATCCTATTTAGGCACGGTTTTGAGACCGGGCGCATGCGCGGAAGGCGCACGTGCCAGCAAAGCACATGCACAGAAAGCCGGGGGCATGTGTGGATGGGGGCACGCTCACATTTGTGAATTGGTAGGGAAAGTGAGTGAATGCCACCCCAATGTGAATGTTAATATTGTGAGCCTGTCTAGATTACAGTGTTATTCAAATAAAATAAGTAAATAGAAACACATGCCTTATTTTTATGGAAATAAAAGAATGAAGCAAGTTCTCAGCTTCAGGGGACAATGTATTTTTGACCAGCCTTATGTTCCTGGTTTTCTCCCAGCAGGGCATCATACATGGTAGAGGGACACCCTCTTCTCCAAAGGGCTGTTTTGCCATTTACACTGCCCGTGAGATTGTAACATTTATGCCTACAGTAATGGGCAATCTGTCCAATTTGTGTCCCTTCTTTTGAGACATCTATGTGAATGTGTCATTTCCAGTTACTTGTACTGTTCACACTATTTAGGTTCACACTCAAACAAGAGTGTTAACATATATGTATCCAAACATAGGTATTGGCTTTCCAATTTTTTCAAAAAGAAGCTCATATAGTTTGAAAGATGCAAACTCTACCTCCCTGTTGCATTTGTCAAAAATTTGTGGTTGCATAAGGCTTGAGACAAGCAATGATTTTTACTTCACTGGTGGCTTTTGTTGTTGTTATTGTTGTCAAAAGATGTATTTGTAAGTTCAGAGCTAGAGAAAAGGTTCATATTCTAGGCATCTTTTATCAGTTAGGAGATTGGTGTCCTTGCCGGTTCATACAGAGCACTTGGTCAACAACTGGAAAATATTAAGCAGATGAGGGATGAATTGGATTCTAAAAGTGAATGCTGCACAAGCACTTAGATCATCCTCTAAGGTTCTGCTCCACATGCTCTCTCATGCTTAAATATGGGCAGGGACAACTAGGAGCAAGCCTTCTCAGGGATGGCCATCCATCTCCTTCTGTGGTGTACATGTTTATTTTCCCCAAGTCTTATGATATATTCAACTTATTCTTCTTATCAGTCTTTATGGTTATATTACCCTGGGTCTTTCTAATTTTTCTTTCTGTTCCATTTGATTTTAAAGGGCCATTTTAGAATGGAAAAACTTTGTAAAATAGTATAAAATTTAAAAACAAATTCTGTATATGTGTTTGTGTATATATCTAGACAAGTCCTCTAAATTAATAAAAGCTTCCTGTTTTTCTCAAAATGGTGCACTCGAAAAAACAGGCAATTTGTATTCCTGAATAGTCAGAAGTGGGTTTCAGCAGGTTCTGACCAGTTCTGGAGAACTGGTTGAGGAAATTTTGAGTGGTTCAGAGAACCGGTAAAAACCACCTCTGACTAGCCCTATCCCCATCTATTCTCTGCCTCCCAAGTCCCAACTGATCGGGACGAAATGGGGATTTTGCAGTAACCTTCCCTTGAAGTGGGGAGGGAATAGAGATTTTACAGTATCCTTTCCCTGCCAGGCCCACCAAGCCATGCCCACAGAACCAATAGTACATTTTTTTGAATCCCACCACTGTTAATAGTGCTTAAATATACAAGTAAATAAATAACATTAAAAAAACCCATTTTATTCTCATTTCTTGTCCCATTTCTGTTTTTGCTCTTGTTGAGCAAAACTTGAGACAGAACTTAAATGTCTTTAGGAACATTCTCTTTTTCTTTTAGAGAGCTGGCTGAAGGAAACCTTGAGCTGTTCCAATGACTACGAATCATATATGAACTGCGCCTGGTCTGAGTCTCGGGAAGGAAATGCCTTTGTCAAGATGCAACTTTTTCACAAGGATGACGATTCGTGAGTGGCTGAGCACTGATTCATTTACAGGAATTTGGATGCATGAAAAAGAAAAAGAGGGGCAAAAGAGGACTTCTAGAAGGGTGTAATGCTAAGAGGCAGGAGCTCATGGAATAAATGCAGCTTGCAAAAGGGCAAGTTAGAACTGTATCTCCACTGGTGCTTCACATGTTCTTAATGTTCCAATGCCATTCTTATTTCAAGGAAATAATTCATTCAAGTAAATAATTAAGAATAAAAAATTAAACATTCTGTACTTTGAGAGGGAAAAAAATAGAAAATAAATGTTAAGAAAAGTACCATTTAAACATAAATTATGTATTTTTAAAAGAAATGTGCCCTTTCAGATAGCATCAAGAGGGAATAGATTTATGAGTGAATGCTTAGAAAATTACCACTGTGTCAACTTGGCTTTCTGAAAGTTATTTTTCCCCTGAGAAAGAGGAAAGAACTCCCCTAGGAAAGCTTTTCTTAGTAGTCTTCCTGTAGGGTTTAATTGATGCATAAGAAGACTAGAAGGCATCAGACTGCAAGCAAAATAATTAAAAAAAGGAAAGATGGGGCACTTATGGACTCACTAGGACATGCTTTTCACATATTCCTGTTTATCTCTGGAAGCTTTGCTGAAATTTTCTTCTCCCCAAACAAGAAACCTCAATATAATTCCTTTTTAAATATGCTGAATGAGAAATATGGAAGGAGCAGCAGGAGGAGGAGTAATAATAATTTTGGCACAGAATTATGCAGAAGTGTCATAAGCACAAATATGGTGGATTGTTTTATCTATTCTAGTTTTTTTCCCCCTTATGGCTAAGTTAAAGTGCTACATATCTCAATATTAGACAATAAAAACTTTTCTGCCTTCACTGGTGACCTCTGTCCTGCCAGAACTGTAATATTGGCAAATGATCTGTGCTATTTTTTAAAAGTCATACAATTTCAAAAAAGGAGTGTTGGGTTTGCTCAGTTTAGTTTTTCTCCCTCTAAATGTCACCAGTTGCTCATAAAATATCTACCACCCAATCGCCTTTACCTGGAATGTGGAGGCGAAGTAGGTGAATTTTCACAGAAGGTTAAATGAATGAGTTTAGTCATCTGTTAAAATGTGTTCTGGTTTGGAGCAAATGTTTTGCATGGTGCATTCAAAAGGAGTCCAAATGAAACCTGATCCAACTTCTGGATTAGCTCTGTTAAATTCATTTTCAAAAGCAGCCCAAATAATAACTGATAGGCATGGTGAGAATTTTTTTTTCATGAAGAACCAGAGCTCTCTTGCTCTCACTTCACATGCAGATTTGTCCTGCCTCATTGCTAGTAAGATGTTCTTCAGGTGGATCCAGGATTCCGAACTGAGGGTGGGCTCGGAAATCTGACAGGTACAGAAAGAAAGCTCGATTTTCCTGCTGCCCAAAGACAATGGCCTTGGAAGATTCCATCTATGGATTAAAGAGAAATAGCATGCCTATACCAGTAAAAAATTACTACCGTGATCATAGCTGATACTATTCCTTGGGTTTACCTGGCTATGCTATCAACAGTGTGGTGAGGAAGGAGCCCTGGTGGCTCAGTGATTAGAACACAGTATTGCAAGCTAACTCTGCCCACAGCATGACGGGACCCGAGGTTGACTCAGCCTTCTATCCTCATGAGGTTGGTAAAATGAGGACCAGATTGTTGGGTCAATATGCTAACATTGTAAACCACTCACAGAGAATAGAATAGAATAGAATAGAATAGAATAGAATAGAATAGAATAGAATAGAATTCTTTATTGGCCAAGTGTGA